>JAUJYZ010001451.1:560000-639642 GCA_033675265.1 Actinostola sp. cb2023 | reverse complement strand
ACCTTTCGACAGTGAACTTGATGTTTCGATCCTGGTCGTTGAGGTGGTCATGGAATTTGTCTATCAGATCTTTCTTAATTATACAAATGGTATCGTCCACATATCTACCAAAGATTCTTGGAGGATCAATAAACGTAGCTAAAGCCCGTGACTCCAATTCCTCCATTACTAGATTTGCGACGACTACAGATAGAGGCGATCCCATAGCAGTTCCATGCACTTGTTTGTAAAATATATCCTTGAAGCTGAATTCTGTGGAGTTCAGGCAAAAGGATAACAGACGCTCAATGTCAGATGGTTTCAACAAAGTCCTTTCGATTAAGTTAGTATCATTCTCTAGTCTATTCTTGGCGGCAGAAACGGCAATTTGAGTAGGAATTGAAGTGAAAAGTGAAACAACGTCAAATGATACAAGTTCTTCTGTAGGATCTAAAACTGTGGTTTTAGCTAGTTCAGTCCAATCCTTTGTATTGCGAAAATGTCGTTCAGTGTTTCCAACCAAAGGAGATAAAATTGTAACAAGGTGTTTAGATAATTCGTAAGTTGGAGAACCAATGTAGCTTACAATAGGTCTAAGTGGTGTGTTTTCTTTGTGTAGTTTAGGGATTCCGTAAAGTCGTGGAATTGTTCCATCGGTGGTGTTTAATTTCCTGTATAATTTGTTCATGGTTTCGTTTTTTGGCTACCTTTCTATTTATTATTTTCAATTCTTACGTTAATACTTCATTTTCTATTCCTCGCGCACCTTTTTTCATTCTTTCTATCTGGCGTTGTTCGATTTGTTTGCTTTGCGCGAGACTGTTCAGTTTGTTGCGCACGAGCTTGTTTGTTTGGTGGCGTTTGTTTGTGTTCGTATACTTATAGCCGTTGTAATTAGATTTTATGCATTTAGCCCTGAAGATGGACACTTAGCCCGAAAGCTTGGCAGTTTTGTAATAAAACTCAGGTTGAAGATACAAAAAGTTTTGTCATGAATTATCCAACCTACAAACCAACATTAGATTTAATATGTGAGTTCATTTGAGCAACATTTGAGCTGTTTTGAGCTATATGTGTTTGTTAAGAAAGAGGTCGCGACTGTCTCGTGTTGAGTCATTCGCATTAGAAGCCACTTTCACGTTTGAGGCCAACGAAGGCCTTCATTTTTAGAGTCAGGCATTCCACAGGAATTTATAAATTTATAAATTTATTGTTGTTATTAAATTTTATAGCTTGTACACCCTTTATTCCATTCAATTTCACTGTAATTCCATTCTTGTTAGTCAGCTCGCGGAGCGCGCGCGCATTCAATTATAATCACGTGTAAACACAACGGTTGATCACACTGATGAAGGGCTATGCCCGAAACGTCTGTAAAAATACAATTGACACTTAAAATAATTTTGTTTTACCATTGTTTTATCTAAAAAGTAAGTGTCACGCATCTCAATCAAGAACTTCTAGTTCATTTTCTATATTCCACAGGAAGCCCGACTAATAATAATAATAATAATAATAATAATAATAATAATAATAATAATAATAATAATAATAATAATAATAATAATAATAATAATAATAATAATAACATTCTGGCTGTAATACTGGCTGTTTATTGTTGTTATTTTATTCAATATTATTGATGCTTTTGTCCTTAGCTGGATGTTGCCAATAAATACATTGAATATCATCAAGAGAAGTTTTGGATACTCAAAGCCAAACACTGATTTCAAACTGGGCGACATTGAAAACCTTGAAAAGGCTGGAGTGAATGGCTGTTCTATAGATATCATTGTGTAAGTTTTGAACAAATTTTTAACTCCACAACTGTTACTGCTTTTGGTTAAATACCCGTAAAGTTTTTACACTATGTCTATACATGTATACTGATATTTTAAAAGTTGAATAATAGAAAGATCCTTGCAGTGAAATAAAGGAACCTAAACAGCTAGACTTGTTAAAGAAGCCCAGAAAAAATATCTGAGACTATACTTCAACAGGATACGATACTTGCCGGTGGTGCTCCAACCAACTGAGTTGTGTGAAGCGTCATTGAAAGCAGGTCGATAGTGAGTTTACTGAGTATCATGGAGATCATGATTTGGTTATAAATGTACTTTCTAAAATAACTTAAATTTCATTTACTTTTTTAAACAGTTTTAATCCAATCAATATGAAAACTTAGCAACGTAACAGTACATGTCAAGACGACAAATCTGCTCTATTTTGTTTTTGGATTTTTTTGGTGCTATTTGGCGGGAAAATGACGTCACGAACATGCCAATAAATACACTAATTTGATCATTGCAATCGAAAGAACACTAAATATTAAAGATATAGCTGAAATAATATATTTATAAATATAGTTATTCAATCTAAAGATATTATTTTTTGAAATTTGAAAATCCGCCATTTTGTTACTAAAAATAGTAAAACAATATTATTGGATGAGGTTTTGATGATATCTGGCATTATCAATGTAGAGGTGTAAGTGTTATTCGCCGAAGCCGTAGGCTGATAACCACCAGACCGCTGAAATATCGCTGACGCGTACTGATAGTTAGAATTATCTGTAGGCTCTCAACCAATAAGAATACAGATACTGAGTACAATGTATAATAACACAAAATGGCGGAAAATTCAAATTAAAAAAAAAAAATCATATTTTTGGATTGAATAATGATACTGAGATATATATAATAATCCAAATGGGGCATAACACTACTGGAAAATACCTGAAAAAAACAGGCTTAGAACGGGAATCGAACCCACGACCTTTGCGATACCGGTGCAATGCTCTCCCAACTGAGCTATCCAAGCCACTAAGGAAATTCGTGGGTAAGTTCGTATATCTGAGTGAGATATGTCTAATTTTTATAAGTGTATTTGTGAATTTCAAAAAATTTAGCATGTTCATGACATCATTTCCCGCCAAAACCCCCCCTCCCCCCCCCCCCCCCCCCAAATAAATAAATAAAGAACAGATTATTTTATCATCTTGGCATTAATTACCGTATTCACCGGCGTATAAGCCGCACTCGCAGATAAGCCGCACCCCGAGTTTGGCAACGCAAATTTTGGAAAAAAAAACAATAAAATTAAATAAAATTGAATAAAATTAATAGAAATCACACGCTAAGTGAAATCTTGAGAAAGCTACATATGTACATTACATGCTTTGCGTTTATCGAACCTAAACTCCCAGAGAATACTTCAACTTACCAATAATTTTAGCTTTGTAATAGACTAATCATAAAGACACTTTTTCAATGGAATTCTTTACGACAAATCACGATCCAATACAATCCTATGACTGATTCAAAACGTCTTTCCCACCAACTTTCGGCATTATCAGTTCTAAAATCTAAGGTTCATTAGCGTACACGTGAGAATGTTATGTTTGAGACACTTGATTGACACATGTTGTGTTAGCACGTGAATCAACCCGCTCATCAATGAAAAAACACTTTAGCAAACCGTTAGGTCTTGTAGTAAAAAACGTTAGCACAATTTAGCAAACCGTTAAACTGTCTGAAAAGGTGTTAGCACCCGTTAATTTGCCTGTTTAACGTCTAACCAATGGCCAATGCTTTTAGGAGTAACTAACAGTAATAAACACACGAATGATGCACGTACTCTTTTATACTTTTATGTTAATTACTCGATGGGCGTAGCCCGATCGAGTTATAAAATGGGCTCTTTTCTTCGTCGTCGTCGTAAGGAAAGGTTACAAAGTTGTCGTTTGTTCGCAACACCGCTGGACGGCTCAATGACTCCGACGACGCGACGAACAAGCTGAATGTAGTGCGAATGTGAGCGAATGTAGTGCGAATGAGAGCGAATGTAAATATGCTTAAGGATACGCATGTCCTTGCATGCTCGATTGGTCTTCGGTCGAGCACATGTGTAAGCTTGCTGTTGTAAAGCCATGAATGCTGCCAAGTCTAATACGCTCACTCCACATACAAACGCACACGACGTTCGCGGTAGATCCACGTAACAGAATATACAGTTCTCATTCGTATACTGGCAAGTTTATTTATTATACAGCTCTGTAACTCGGTAGTCATGTTGTATGTAAGTGCTAGACGTGATTGTAAACGGGGTCGTGACCCCAGTAGATTACCAGTACGAACGCTGAAACGTCTATCAGAAAGCTGAAAGCCTTCTTCCTGATGATCGTATTCGTAAAAACACACCAGTCATAACAACGAATATGGAAGTCATGGTGAGAATTATCAGTTCTTACGTAAATCGAAGAAAGAATTGAAATACATTGTAGTGGCTTCATCTGCATTTGAAATTTGTTTATTGAACCAAGCTTTCGGCCATCGCGGCCATCTTCAGGGTTATGAAAGTACACATTTCCTACGTAGCTAACAGAAAGCGGTATCCATGGAATATTAACTGAACGGCGCGAGCTAACTAGATTTTAAATAGAGCGCGAGCTAAGATCGAAGTAAAACAAAGTTATATGACATTAAAATTGGTTGTCTCTGGCTTATATATTTGTTAATTAAGCTACAAACGTTTCGATCCTTCCTCAGATCTTCTTCAGTGTAACGATCTTGTTGTAATGCGTATGCTATGTTTAAACCTACTAGCGCGCTGGTGCTTAGGATCGATCTACGAGAGTTCTATATATTTCTGGAATCCTGACATAATCATTCTTTGACTTTGGGTCTTTTATGGAATGCCAGGATTCCAGAAATAGTCTTTGGTGAGTTCTTTTCTGTCTCGACGATTCTTGTTTCTTTGAAATTCAGCTGGTGACCAGTTGCGTTTGCGTGTTCTGCTACCTTTGAACCTGGCGCGTTGTTGCAAACAGCTCTCATGTGTTCTGCTAATCTAGTAGACATTGATCTTTCAGTTTGACCATGATAAACGAAGTCACAATCCTCACATTCAATCCTGTACACCACGCCTTTTTTGGAATGATAGTCTTTCTTGTCCTTTGGGCGAGTAAACAAACGATTTATCTTTGAAATGGGCCGGTACGCAACCTTGATGTCGTGTTGTCTCAAAAGTCTTCCCAGCTTCTCAGATGTTCCTTTTACATATGGCAGAACAATCACTCCGTTGTTGTTGGTAGGGTTTACCTGTTTGTTGACGTCACTATTAGTGGAAGAAGCACATCGATTTCTAGACCGGACGAACATTTCGCATTCTCTTACAAAAGATGGTGGATAGTTGTTTTCTACAAGGACGTAGAACTCTCGTAGAACTCTCGTAGAACTCTCGTAGATCGATCTAGCACCAGCGCGCTAGTAGGTTTAAAAATAGCATACGCATTACAACAAGATCGTTACACTAAAGAAAATCCGAGGAAGGATCACAGGCAGCCCAACCATTCCTTTTGAGGCTACTAAATAATTCAATAAAATGATATTTGCGTCTTTTTTTGTTGGGTTTCCTGTGGTAGAGCGCGCGCGCATTTATATATTGGGTTCCCTGTGTATAGAAATGTATAATGTTGGGATCCCTGTGTATGTCTTGCGGGACGCGCGCGCCCGCAGCAATGTGTATATTTACACAAGGTGTGAAACTGATGGCGTATCATGGACCGATGTGCGCCGCATGTATGTGGTGCAAATTTTCCGTGAAACATTCGGATTTTACTTTCCGAAGCGCCGTACACTGCAGGCCCGTGGGGGGTACCCAGGGTAAAGTAGCTGAAGTTTTTCAAAATGGTGGGACATCTGAAGAGAAGTTCGTGCAAACAAAGACTATTTTTTTCGGTGTAAACGTTTGGATTCTATTCCTTATCCATGGTAAGTTTAGAAGTTCACAATTCTTGTCAACTTTAAGTAAATTTAGAAGGAATTGGACGATTTTAAAGTAGTCCTTTTACATTTTGAATGGTGGAGATTTGCATGGTGGACTTGGACTCGACACAGAAAGTTTTTGTTGAAAAGTAAAGCTCAACTAAAAATATTTTTGTCGAGGTAATAACGTAGCATTTTCTCTAAATGTTCTCTAATAAAAGGACTTGCCTATACTAGAGCAGAAGGGCTGCTTAATAATCCTTAGCAAATTATTTTTGATGAGTTATGACTTGTGTAGTTGTCAATGTCAGTGATCAAAATGCACTTCTCAACCGACTGATGGTACTTCACCTCTATTTTTAAAACATTTTTACTGTCTTATCTAGAAAATGTTTGACGTACGGCTTAAGTTATGTTTTTTACTTTCTTACAGTTGTTCTTTAAAGCACAAGGGAACGCCAACACAGCATAAACCATCTAGACTAAAGCAAGAATATAAACGAACTCAATCACTGACATCGAAGGAGACATGAATGGCGATGGACTCGTGAAACTGCCGTGAACTAAAATATTAACAGTTCTTCATTATTGTCATTGAAATAACGCAACTCATTTAGCAAATGACTGAGAGAAACAAATAGTAATTAATACGGTTTTCGTAAGAATGTAAGTATCGCTTCCAAGTTCTTACAAATTGTTCAAATTACGAACTCCGACGTTAATTTGTTATTCATTCACAACTTGTACTGTGCCGACTGTAGTATTACTGATCAATATAGTGAATAAATTGCACAGAAAGAACGGCAAAACAGTGTGTAAAAAGCTAGTAAACTTATTTTAACTGATTGTTGAAATAAATACGTTTGTTTGTCATTTTGTTTACAAGCACTGATAGCAAAAATGTCTTGTGTAGTACTAAATATTGAGACTGTTCAGCATTAAAAAAACACAATGCCTAAATTTTGAAGCATTTTAATTGATTAAAATCAAAACACAAAACAAAGACTTTATAAAAATCAAAAGAGAAAAACAAATAAAGTATATTGTAGATGTTTTGGTTTATGTTTATAGTGAAAATAAATACTAAAACTTGCCAAAAAGAGCACAGTTCAGATTTGACGAGCGCTTGCCGATGTCCTCTCGAAGGTAAAATCCGCATGTTTCACGGAAAATTTGCACCACATACATGCGGCACACATCGGTCCATGAGGCGCAAAATGTCAAAATGAAAGTTTCTCAGCGTACGGTGAAGTTAGACGACTGAAACTTATGAAGTGTTTAGAGAATACGGTAAAGTTTAGCTATCCGAAGAAAAATTGAAATTTCACGTCATTTTGACAAAGATTAGGGGCAAAAACGTAATTGTCACGTGACCGAGTTTCATACCTTGTCTCAATATACACATGTACTGCGGGACGCGCGGGATGCGCACAGGGATCCCAACATTATGCGTTACTCAACACAGGGAACCCAACATATCTACGTATTATATATCGCACGCGCGCGCTCTCTACCACAGGAAACCCAACAAAAAAGGACGCAAATATAAATATCATTTTATTGAATTATTTAGTAGCCTCAAAAGGAATGGTTGGGCTGCCTGTGGGAAGGATCGAAACGTTTGTAGCTTAAGGACGTTCGTGGTCATTGCTCGCGCGCATTCTTACTGCGCACAATCGCGCGCGCTCTTAAGCCGGAAGTCAAAATGACCAAAAACGTTTTTTCGAAATATGATCCATTTTTTCCTTATTTGATGTCTAAAATAGCTTTCTTAGCATGTTTTCGATTCTCAATGGCTTTTTGCTTTTGAAAAGCGCAAAAAGCAGCGATTTTTAAAGAAACGAACTCTCATTAGTACCCAGTCTCCCCTCGGTATATATATGTCAGGTAAATTTTAATAGAATTTGAAGAACGTTTTCATGTAACTTTGATGTGTTCATTTGACACGATTACTTATCATAATTCGCGCGTCTTTCTCTTCAAAATCATCAGTTTTGCTCGGCGTGTAGCTCAAAAACGAAGACGGTGACCTCCATTTTTTATTTCAGTTGTTTAACTCTAATACGATAGAGTATCTGTATGCCAAGTTTCAGAAAATTGACATTATAACTTCAATTGCCCGCGAACGTCCTTAATTAACAAATATATAAGCCAGAGACAACCAATTTTAATGTCATAAAATGTATCCTGGCTGCAATTACAAGATTTTTAATACAAAGTTACTAAACATATAAGAGGTACAGAATGAATGAATGAATGAATAAATAAACCAAAATATGGATAAATGGATGGGTGGATGAAAGAATAAATGAAGCAGTAAATGGATAATAGGATGGGTAGATGAAAGAAAGAAAGAATGAATGAATGAATGAACCAGTAAATGGATAAATGGATGGGTGGATGAAAGAAAGAAAGAATGAATGAATGAATGAACCAGTAAATGGATAAATGGATGGGTGGATGAAAGAAAGAAAATGAATGAATGAATGAATGAACCAGTAAATGGATAAATGGATGGGTGGATGAAAGAATGAATGAACCAGTAAATGAATAAATAAATGGATGGGTGGATGAAAGGATGAATGAATCAGTAAATGGATGGGTGGATGAAAGGATGAATGAATCAGTAAATGGATGGGTAGATGAATGAATGAATGAATTTTATGATTGAATCAGTAAATGGATAAATGGATCAGTAGATGGATGAATGAATGAATGAACGAATGAACCAATAAATAGTAGGTAGATGACAAAATTAATGAATGAATAAAAGATGTTATGCCCCATTTGATTTGCATGTTCAGACAGGGCTGATTTGTCTGTGTTTCCCAGCCTCACATTCCGTTGGTGTTCCATTTTCCTTGTCTGTAGTGCTCTACCCGCTTCTCCTATAGGCACTGTACTGCAATCTCCGCAAGGGATTTGGTAAATAATTCCGGTCTTTTTGTCGTCTTGTATTTGATCTTTAGGCTTTGATACCATATGTCGCACTGTTAGCATAGGTTTTGTTGACACTTTGATGTTGTGTGAAGACAAAATTCTGCTAATTTTCTCAGTGACATTTTGGACATATGGTAACGTAGCAAATCCCTTGTGTGATGTGTCTTGATCTCTATCCAAATTACTCCCATTGATCATGTACATGTTTGTACTTGTTGATGAATTTCTTAGGGTAACCATTCTTGGAGAAATAATTGCTATATTTATCATTGTATACTTGTAATTTACCACTGTCCGTTTACAAGACTACATATAAGACTCAGAAACATAATGTAACTCACGGTTCTTCTATGTCAGTTTTCAAGTCAACATTTTGCGGTAACTTGTTTCAGCCCATCGAGTGCGCGCTATCTGGAGCGTCTAGTTATATGTAAATTCCCAATGTTCTCCAAGATAAGCCGCACCCCCAACTTTGGATCACGATTTTTTTGAACAAAAAGTGTGGCTTATACGCTGCGCTGGTGAATACAGTACTGTTATGATGCTTCTAAAACTCATGAATAATTCATGAGCCATTAGGCCAATGGGAGCTGTCCATTTGGTCAGGTGCATGGATCTGTATGTACTGTTTACAGAATGAGTGGCCGTTCTGTATCGGTAGATACAGATACGAGCCGAAGGCGAGTATCTGTAGATCCGATACAGAACGGACACGAATTCTGTAAATGGCTTCTAAAACTCCATCCCAACCTACATTTATCTAAAATAGTATTACATAATTGTACAGCAAATAACGCAAGAAAATCACAACACTTTCTTGTGAAGGTAGTTGTGACATCACTGATCATGCGTAGGATACACCTCAATTCATCCCACATTGGAAAGAGGTTTTGTAATTCGTAAGTAGGAAGCCGTAATTAAGGATATTCTTAACTTGCTGTCGGTGCTATGCAAAGGTCAACGATCGAGCGTAGTATCTGTTAAATCAAGAAAATGCAGTCAAGTTCCTACATTGGTGGTAGAAGAGCATGCTCAGTTCGCTTGGCGTTGGAACACGACGTCACAAGAAAAGTTTCGCCAACAGACGTGATTGAATTCCTGTACAGTGAAGCCGCATGCGAAGAAGGGGCGGCGATCAAGTGCGTACAAGTAGACAGGGACGGGTCAATTGTGGTAACGTTCGAGTCTCAAGAATATGTAGAAAAAATATTGGATCTGGGGATGCTGACGATCAATGGTTACCCGGTGGTGGTGTCAAGCGTGGATGCACGGAGGCGGTATGTGAAGATATACTATCTACCATACGAAGTCAGTAATCAACAATTACAAGCAGCCTTATCGGAGTACGGCCATGTTTACCATGTGCGAAGGGATTTGTGCTATGACTTCAAAGAAATTGAGAGTGGGGTCAGAACAGTGACAATGACAGTAAACAAGGAGGTCCCAAGCTTTCTTAAAGTAATGGGCAGTGAAGTCAAGGTCTACTACCGAGGACAACGACAAACGTGTCGCAAATGTGGCAGTGCATCCCACTTTGCAAAAGACTGCCCCAACACGCAGTGCTTTCGCTGCCATGGTTTGGGGCACGTTTTTCTAGGGAGTGTACGATGGTGGAGAGATGTGAACGATGTGGGGAAGAGGGCCACACAAGCTGGTCCTGCAAGGCGGCGTTTAAATTTACGGCACCAAGTAAGGTCGTGGATTCGCAATCGACCGCAGAAGCGCATCAAGGCAGGCAGCAAAGCCAACTCAGTTCGCCGTTGGGCTTCGTGTTCGCTCCTCCGAGCCAGATATGGAGCACGGCAGAAGTGGAAACACCGATTAAAGGAACGAGTAGTTGTACGGAGGACGCAGAGTCGGGAACAGGAGCAACCCAAGAACTGTACACCCCACAGAGCTCAACAAACACGGTGGAAAGTAAGGGACCGGCGGAAATTGTGGAGGAGATGATCAAGGTGATGAAACATCCACCAAAAGATGATACGGAGACGGATAACATGCTGTCAGGAGGGTCTGATTCAGAGTCGGCGATAGGCGAGGGAGATGGACAAGATAACATGTCGTCGGTGGAGTCGGATATTGAGTCAGATATGGAGGCGGTGTCGGGTACAGCAAAGCGGCCGGCTTCGCCAGTGACGAGCCCGAGGGCAAAGCTCAAGAGGGACATGGAGGAGATTGAGTCGGTAGTCAAGCAGAGACGTTAGTTTTTATTGGTAAGCGCTGCTTTAGTTGTTGAAAAGTTTTAGTCGAGTAACTATTTAGCTAGGTTTTTCGTAACTTGAATATTTAAATGAGTGTAGTATGTAAATGTCTCTGTTAACTTCATGGCTAATTTAAACCTATTGTCTTGTAATGTTCGGGGTGTGGCAACAGTGGCGAGGCGAGATGTAAAATGTCCAGTATTGTCTAAGTGGAATGTTGTATTTGTACAAGAGTCTTTTGTTTGTAATCAACGGAAAGCTGAGCGGTTTGGAAAGGCATGGAAAGGTAAATGTTATTGGAGTTTTGGTGAGGTGAGGAGTGCGGGTGTAGGGATTTTGTTGAGCGATCGTGTGAGTTTACATGTAGATGTTTTGGACGTTCGTCGAGATACTGAGGGGAGAGTGTTGAGTTTGTTAGTCAAATGGGGGAATGTAAGATATACTTTTCTGTGTGTGTATGCGCCAGTGAATGTTAGCGATCGTAAATTGTTTTTTCAAGGGCTTCATGATTATGTGTTTGCAAACTCGTACTGTATAATGGGGGGGGATTTTAATTGTGTGTTGGAGAGTAGAGATACAACGGCGACGACAGGAACAAATAGAGCTGGGGGCGAGGAATTGAAGACGTTTTTGAGGGATTTTAAATTGTCTGATGCTTGGGTGTCTGTGCATGGTCGTACTGTTTCGTTTACATGGATGGGTCAGGGAATAGGATCGAGGTTAGATCGGTTTTATGTGTCAAAGGATTTAGTGGATGTTGTAACTGGCTGTTTTGTAGAAGTGTTAGGAGTATCGGATCATGATGGTGTTGTGTTGTCTTTGAATCGTAGTGTGGGTTGTAAAAGCAAAGGGCTGTGGAAATTTAATAATGGGTTGTTGGAGGATAGTGAGTTTGTAAAGAGTATGAGAAAGTGGATAAGGCAATATTTAGAACGAAAAACAAGGGGGAGAGGGTAGGGGTATTTTGGGTCAAGTTTAAAAAAGGGGTCAAGAAATTTGTCATTCGACATTCGGTTGCAAAGGCGAGAGAGAGAAGGAAGAAACGGGATAAGATAACTAATGAGATTATAAGGTTGAAAAGGGGCTTAGCTTTAGGGGAGGATGTGGCTGGGAGGATTAGTGAACTGAATGGGGAATTGAAAGCGGTAGTGATGAGAGAGAGTGAAGGTGTGAAGGTAAGGAGTCGTGCGCAATGGATTGAGGAGGGGGAAAGACCGACGAGATTTTTTTTTTAACTTATGTGGGGGGCATGGTCAGGGGAATTTTATAGATGTGTTGAAGGATGGAAATGGAACAGAATGGAGTGATGAGAGTGAAAAAAGGAAGGTGATTGAAATGTTTTACAGGAATTTGTTTAAGTTGGAAGATGTAGATGTAGAGGTACAAGATGTATTGTTAAGTAAATTGTCAGCAGTGTTGTCAGATGAGTCGTGTAACAATTGTGAAGGGAGAGTAAGAGTGGAGGAGTTAGAGTATGCAGTGAAGGGAATGGCAAATGGGAAAACACCGGGAGATGATGGGCTATCGTTGGAATTTTATAAATGTTTTAGTGAGTTGTTACTACCTGTAGTGTGTCAGCTGGCAAACGAGAGTTTCGAAGTGGAGAGTTTGCCTGAAGAATGTGTGCGGAGTGTTGTGAGGTTAGCATTTAAGAAGGGAGATCGGAAAGAACTCAAGAATTGGAGGCCGATCTCTCTTCTTAATTTGGATTATAAGATAGTCTCTAAGGCTCTGAGTGTTCGTTTGAGGAGTGTCATGTCAGAGGTTGTGTGTGAAGACCAGACGTGTGGGGTGATGGGGAGGTCGATTACTGACAATTTGAATGTGATGAGAGATGTACTAGATCATATTGATCATACTGGGGAGGGAGGGGTCATTTTGACTTTGGATCAGGAGAAAGCGTTTGATAGGGTGGATAGGGTTTTTTTGAATAGGGTGTTGGGGAGGTTAGGTTTTGGGGAGGATTTTAGAAAGTGGATGAATGTGTTATATGTGGGTGCGACAGCGAAAGTGATTTGTAATGGGGAGTTGACGGAGAGTATTGTGCTAGAGAAGGGGATTAGGCAGGGGTGTTCGTTGTCACCTATGTTGTATGTGTTAATGGCAGAAGTGTTAGCGTGTAGTGTTCGTGCCGAGAAGGGTATATGTGGATTTTTGGTGCCGGGGTCGGGTGGTCAGCATACTAATATTTCTCAGTATGCTGATGACACGACTGCGGTGCTGCGGGATGGGGTGTCAATTAGTAAGTATTTGGATATAGTGGAGTTTTTTGGGCGCGGGACGGGGGCGAGGTTGAATAGAGGGAAATCAGAGGCAATGTGGATAGGATCGTGGAATAATAGAACGGATAAACCATATGGGTTAAAATGGGTAGTGCGAATGAAAGTATTGGGGGTGTGGTTTGGAGATAATGTAGAGGATGAGAACTGGGTGGCGAAGTGTGAAAAGTTAAAGAAGGTATTAGATATGTGGAAAGGTAGATGTTTGTCGTTGAGAGGTAAAGTGTTGATTGTTAAAGTGTTGGGGTTGTCAAAGTTAGATTATGTGGCTAGGGTGTTAACTGTGCCGAGTTGGGTGGTGACTAAAGTGAATTCGTTAGTGTGGAGTTTTGTGTGGAATGGGAAAGTAGAGTTGATCAAAAGGGAAACGTGTTTGTTACCATGTCTGTCAGGGGGGTTGGGAATGGTGGATTTTGGGGTTCGTGTGCGTGCTTTGCATATAGCAAATGTAGTAGGGTCTCTAAATAGGTTGTCGGGTAAAATGTGGTGCTATTTGAGATATTATTTAGGTGTGCGGTTGTCATCGTTACGTGATGATTGGATGTTTTTACGGGATAACTTGAAGCCAGCTGGGCGGGGTTTTTTTGTCTAAATATTATAAAGCGGTGTATGCGGAAATTCGTTTGTGTTCAGTGCAAGTTTGTGCAGTGGTGAGTAAGATGTATGAGTTCCTAGTAAATAGTAAGTTGAAACAACCGAGGTGTATGGGTTATTGGAGTGAGGTGAGTGTGACTGAATGGAAGGATGTCTGGGGGGGGTTTCGTAACAGTTTGTCTGAAAATATTGTGGGTGAGGTGAGGTGGCGTATTGTACAGAGAGTGACAAAAGTGCGGGACAGTCTTGTTAGATGGGGGTATAATGTGGTGTCTAAGCGGTGTGCAGTATGTGGGAAGGATGAAACTATTGAACATTGTTTTTTGCAGTGTAGTCGTGTGAAAAAAGCGTGGGGATGGGTCGTGAGAATAGTCAGAAAGTGGTCACGTGAGTTTGTTGTCAATGCAAAATGTGTGTTTTTGGGTTTGTTCAAGGGGGAACGTAAAGACTTGGTGATGTTTGTAGTAGAATGTATGTTAAATAATATTTGGTTTTTTTCGTAATAGTGCGACGTTCCGTAACAGTGTTCGTCCGTATATTGATATTGTAAGAAAGTGTAAGAAAGATATTGTGTTTCGTTTAAGTGTTGAGTCGTTTCGTTTGAGTGAAAGAGATTTTCAGAAGGTATGGGGGGACAAAAAAGAATTTTGGCAGTAAATATGTTTTTTGCATACTAATGAGCAAATTTGGACAGAACTGAATGCTGGATAAAGGGTTTAAGTGGGGTATTAAGAAACACTGAGGACACGGTCCTACTTAAATAAAGGTGGAGGTGGGCTTTACAGAGGAAAAACAAAAAATAAATGAATATAAGAGAATATTGGAAAAAAAGTGAATTTATGCAGTTTTTGCATACTAATGAGCAAATATGGACAAAATCAAGTGGCAGATAAAGAGGTTAAGAGTAGTATTGACAAATACTGAGGACGCAGTCCTGCTTAAATAAAGGGGGAGGTGCTCTTGGGAAGGAAAAAACGGAAAATTAACGAATATTAGAGAAAATTAGAGGAAAAAATTAATTTA
Organism: Actinostola sp. cb2023; assembly: GCA_033675265.1. Classification (NCBI taxonomy): domain Eukaryota; kingdom Metazoa; phylum Cnidaria; class Anthozoa; order Actiniaria; family Actinostolidae; genus Actinostola; species Actinostola sp. cb2023. The sequence continues at coordinate 624,861 of JAUJYZ010001451.1, read as the reverse complement.
TGCAGTTTTGGAAATTGAAAATTTTGGAAAATAAATCGTATAATATGAAATGGAATAAGAAGTAAATAAAGTAATAGGAAGTACAAGTTGTAAAGAGTGTAAATAAGTAAAAGTATGAGGTTTAGAGTTTCGAGTATAAAGTAGAAAAATTGTGAAACTGGGTTAGTGCCCGTTTGTTTTAATCTTATTAAAGATTTTATAAAAAATAAAAAATAAAATGAGACCTTTGCAGGCAAGCAGTCTTTATCACTGATAAAGAACCGATGAATAAAACATCAGAGAATGTTTTATTCATCAGTTCTGTATCCGTGTAACAGACACTGATGTTTTATTCATCAGTTCTGTATCCGTGTAACAGATACTGATGTTTTATTCATCAGTGTTTGTATCGGACTAAACAGATCCAGGCACCTGACCAAATGGACAGCTCCCATTGGCCTAATGGCTCATGAATTATTAATGAGTTTTAGAATTACGAATTACAAAACCTCTTTCCAATGTGGGATGAGTTGAGGTGTATCCTGCGCATGATCAGTGATGTCACAAGTACCTTCACAAGAAAGTGTTGTGATTTTCTTGCGTTATTTGCTGTATAATTATGTAATACTATTTTAGATAAATGTAAGTTGGGATGGAGTTTTAGAAGCCGTTTACAGAATGAGTGTCCGTTCTGTATGAGATCTACAGATACTCACCTTCGGCTCGTATCTGTATCTACCGATACAGAACGGCCACTATTTCTGTAAACAGTACTTATAACATAGAGGGCAAAATTACTCAGTGCTGATTGGCTCATGAAGGAGGGCTTTTTCCTTAATTGAGGGCCGTATTACTGGCAGACGATTGGTCGCGATATTGCTTAGCAACGAAAAGGTTTCCGCAAGAGGGAAGTGTTTTGTTCGCAATTGTCTCCCGTTTTCCTAGATGATAATTCAATTCAAGAATTAATGATTTCTAGCGAAAATGAAAACACAAATGATAAAGAGCACAAATTACTGGTTGAGCGTTTTTCGCAAGTTGGCATTGATAAGAGAAGTAAAGCAAGACTTGGAAGACTACAAGTGCGAAGCTTTCGACAAGACACTTTCGCAATTTTACGCCGAAATACGCAGTGACAATGAGCGAGCCTGACTCCCTAAAAGTGATGCAGGCAGCGTTAGAGCGGCATTTAAAATGAAAGAATTATGGAAAGTCCATCTTGAAAGACGTCGAATTCCAAAATTCGAGAAAACTAGTCGTAGAGGGAAAAGCCGACTCGAAGTGAGACAACAAGGAATGGGAAATCGCCCAAACAAGTCCACAGAAAGAAGAAATTCGTCGATTCAAGCGACGAATTCAGACGGATTCGGATTCAGATGGACTTTCTCATTGACTACACTTAGCTCATGTCAGCTAGTAAGCTATTTTCCATGCATTTTAGCAATCATGTAAGTCTTTTCTTCACTGAATAATCTTGTCAAGACTTTTGAACTTTGACAACTTTGAATTGTCGATTTGTGAATAACTTATTTCGCTTGGCAGTCGAATGGCTTCCAAGATTTACGCGCGCTTGAATTTTGCCCTCAATGTTATAAACAAGTAATCGCATGGTTCCTCGTAAAATTAAGGATTAATTTCACTTGTATTTTCAAAGTTTCCCAAATTGCCCTTGTCGCGAAACAGCCCCATACCATGCGATTACCTATACTAAGTTTCATATTGATTGGATTAAAACTGTGGTAGTTATACAAAAGTCGGTATTATGGGGCTCTTACATGTATGTGCCCACCGTGATACCGTAAAGTTCCGAAAGTAGCGAAGTTGCACTTTCAGATTTAGCAACCTTAGGTACATGTAACTGTTACTTTCGGGTGGTCGCTAAATGTTCGGGGTGCTAAAATCGTTAACTAATAGGAGCCATACTGTACGGTGGCCTTCAACGACATCGTGTACGGTATTTTGACAAACAACAAATATTCACAGGATCGCTCTAGAATGTATTTTATTATGACTATTGCTTGTTACATTTGCTTATCAGTGTAGCAGTATATGTTCTAGCTCTTTACGTGTTGTTTGTGCTAGTGCTGTTCGCCATCTGATCTACATGTATAATCATCGCTCTAGAGGGGGATCGCTACTATAAATAAATCGCTACTTTCGGGAGGTTGCTACTTTCGGGGGGTCGCTAGTTTGGAAACTTTAAGGTACATGTATTTCACTCCCAGGGAGGGTACTCAGGGGTATCAGTGATGGAGAGGTGCGAATGAGGCCGAACTTTTTAACCCCAAAAAGTCCATTCGCCAAAACAAGACCCAAAAAAAGTCCAACGGCCCAAATTCGTAACCCCAAAAAGTCCAATTTTTCTCCGCATAAAATCGAGAACGGTAGGATATCATTTTCATCAACCCCAAAAAAAGTTGTTGCCAAAATCTTTATATCAAAAAAAGTCCACCAGAAAATTGATAACCCAAAGAAAGTCCCAAGCCGCGAATTTCAAACCTTATAAAGATCGTCGCACCTCCCCGTCACTGATACCCCTGAGTAGTACCCCCCCCCCCCCCCTGGGATTTCACTATGAGGATCTTTCTATTCTTTGATTTCTTTTGAAACTGCAGTTCATACACTTTTTCACACACTTTCTTTCTTAACACAATCATGTAGATTGTACTGTACTCTACATTGTACCTGTAAGGGACTCAGTGTGTATGTTTTGCTCTATGGTGGTTTCGGTGCGCCCTAATGGGCTGAAAACCGAGCCTGTGTATACATGCATGTCACAAAATGTAATAATTTATTGTAATCTACAACCATGTATTGTTTACAGTTCAAACGGTGTTGTTAATTTGACATCAAACAAAAAGGCAGTGTTACAAGAAGCTTACAGAGTGCTTAAGGTAATGTTTTATACATGCTGACCATTTCATATATTCTATTGTTGCAGAGACTTACATTCAGAGACTTTTGCTATGACAAATCTCCCAATCTAGAATACAACATAAATTCATACCACTTTTATATACCGGTAGTACATTTGTAAAATAACACAATTCTAACGCGCGCTCTGATTGGTTAGCTACTATGTTTACATTAGGCTATGTATAAACACGGCTGAAGAAAACAAACCCAGCGCGCGCTCGATTGTCGTCAGTAGGGCGTGCACTTCAACTGAAATTTTATTCAAAAATACTTTAACAAATATAAAACGTTTTCCGTGTCATTTTAGTCATTTTTGTGGCTACTATCTCCATATATGGAGATGTAGCCACTATGCCATCGAGTTGTAAGTCCGTCCGTAAGTAGTCCAATCTTCGGATAGTGTTCGGAATCGCACAGTGATCGGGATTCTTCGATCGACACCGAAAGCCTATGTCCGCTCGGTGTTTCTTCGATGGGTTTTTGTATTTTCGTGATTATCGAGTTTATTGGCGATAATTTTTGTGACTATCGAGTTTATTGGCGACAACATCGGCGCTCGACGACGTGTTTCGAATTGTCGTAATCTTTCGTCTGGTTGTCGACTTATTATCGATTGAAACGTTATGCCTACGTTTCTTCCATGTGCTTTTATTCACGCGTTGGTTGAAGGTATTATTAAAATCACTCTATATTTACTATGATTTTGTGCGATTTTGCAACATTAACCAGGCACAGCTTTCCAGCACTGGGTTAACTGTTTGTTCGTAAATAATTTTTCAGGATTTTTGACGATCTCGGTGGAGATATTCCAGCGGATAGACGAGCACTTCAAAGTGTCTGTTTGGCAGCCATGGTCGAGTGATTCCAACACCTCGCGATCGAGTGGCTCAGCGTCTGCCGATTCATAGTCTCCCTCGCATCCGTCTTTAGTTCCTATATAGGAAACTGATATTTTTTCTTCCAATACAATGAAATCTTAAAAGAACTGCATGTAACAATATTATATTGTACCATATTATAGTAGCCACATGCACGCAATGCGGGCCTATTTTTCACATAAGAACTTGCTTCATTTGTCAGACTGAACTGGTTCTTATATATTGGCTAAATTTCAGCCTGGAGGTTCTTAATCTGCAGTTTCTTATATGCGGGTTTTTACTGTATTCATCATCGAGAAATACAGCTGCACTGACGCTTTGCCGTGTTTTACTTGATCACACAAGCTCGAGCTCGGTTTATATAAAACGAACGCTGATTGGTTGTTCAAACCATTTTTGATGTTAATAGAATTTAGCATTTGGTTTGGCTACTGAAAGTTGCTTTAATTCACCTCTGCGTCTCGTTATTTTACAAAACGGCTCGGTTTTACACATCAGCTCTCGACTTCTCCCAAACTTCCCCTCGTGTTATATTAGGCCGATATCACACGGAAAACGTTTTATATTTGTTAAAAGTAGATAGATGTCTATTAGATCTACATTGTATGCATAAGAGTGATTCACCCCTATAATAGATGATGGGATCGGAATGTCACAATAAGAGGCTACACACTAAAGAGAGAAGTTCTCTGAATCTAGCAAAAATCATAAAATGCTCGTCTGATGTACAATGAAAGGCATTCTGTATAAAGATATACAATTTGTTTACCATGCAGTCACCAGGATTAGAATGTATCTATAGTCAGGTCTTCCTAAATCTTTCAGCTTTTTATTGTTTGTTAAGGAGAAAAAATATGAGGTCACGTGCATGACCAGGACTTTTCACACACCCGGGAAGAAGTTAGCTAGGGTTGGGGTTAACTCAAAACTAGGGTTAGGGTAATGATTCAGGCTTAGGGTTATTTTTTTTTGCCTTAGGGTTAAGTTCTGGAAGCTGGGGTTAGAGTTTGACTGAAGGCTGGCTTTGGGACTAGGATTAGTCACGTGACAAGCATCACTTCCCCCTGGATCACCATAGGGTGAATGTGACCATTGGTCCGACTAACATCCACGACAACTATTCTTCTCTGAAGTCAAAAATTTCACAATGACCACTCCCCCAACTTTGACTTTTTGACCTAAATGTTCAAATTGGGCTTTTGAGGTCTATAACAAACACCCTCCCCCCCTAAGTCCTTCAATCAAACTTAGTTTCAAATATAATTTGGCATGTATCATGGTCTTAGGTAGACTTATTGTTTTGCATAGTTTTTGATATGTCAAGTCAGTGAAAATATTTTTTTAAATCAAAAAATACATTTAAGCCACATCTACACAAACAAGTTTTCCTTGACAAGTTTTCCTTGACAAGGAAAAATTGACAATTTTTTGTCATCTACACGAGCAAGTTTTCCTTGACAAGGAAATATTGGCCATGTTTTTGTTGTCTGCACGAGCCAAGTCTTCCTTGTCAAGGAAAACTTGTCAAGGAAAACTTGTCAAGGAAAATTTGCTCGTGTAGATTCGGCTTTAGTGTTGTCTCTCACTCTGAAACGTCCATTTCGTTAATTTTTATAATTCATAATTTGTGTAGCATTATAATGCCGACAACGTAAAACAACACTTGTATTTGTATGTGAAGTTCAGAGTCTTTATTACATGTTTAAAATCTTAAAAACATAACTGGTGCCAATTGAAATTATTTTCAAAAATGGATGTCCATGCAGATACAGAATACTGTAACTGAAGCCTAAATTTATATTTCGATAAAAACAAAGAGAATGCTGTGTACATTCATTTTCTGAAATAATTTTTTTTATTTTTATGGAGAAGAAACTTGAGTTTGAATTGTAAAAAGACTTAGATTACCGCTGAAATGATCGCGGCTCACTTCAGTAATTATTCCCCTTAATATACGTCACCTATCCCAAGGGAAAGTGCAGTCACAATATAGAGTAATTGTAAGTGCATTGTATTTTCTTGTACCCGAGAGAATGTTGTGAACGGATTTTAATATTCCCCTAAAACGACGTCACAAACAAAAAGAACTGAGCCGACGGTAAAACGGCAAAATGGCGGATGATATTCCATATTGAACGTAAATTATGTTGATATCTAAGAAAGATTTACAAAAAATAATACTCAAGTAATGCTATATAGGTCATATCTAACTTTCTTGAGAAAATAAATTTTGTCATCAGTTCCCCTTTAAATATGAAATAATCACAATATTGGTGTACATTTTGATTGGTCTGTTTTATTGCAAGGATGGAGGAGAGGTGTACTTCAGTGATGTCTATGCAGATAAACACTTGTCTGATGATATCAGAAAGAATGAAGTACTCTGGGGTAAGATTACAAACCACTGTACAGGGTTACAATCTCTGACATTATTACTGGCATGATTACATTTAATCATGGGTGCCTTAGAGCTGTGTATCCCAGGGTCATTTTGCTTGGCTGTGAAGCTGTGTTGTTCCCGACGAATGCTTGAATGCCATAGTTATGGTGGAAAGTGCATTTTCAATTTTCCGCCAGCTTTGCTTGCATCAGCATTTTTTGACAATCAAATCAAACTGAATTATTATCTATCATCTCCAAAAAAAACAGATTTCCCCCCCTACAAAGTTAGAATCAAAAAACGAATTTTATTATTCTTATGTAAACATGCAGAGGAACATTTTAAAACCTTATTTCTGCTTTTTCTCAAAAGACGAAATGCCAACAAGTAGACTCCCATTTTGAGTTACTCAACAAATAGATTTATCGGATTTATTTAAAACTTCGCAAATTCCATGTCTGATAATTGATCTTCAAAACTGGCCCGTGTCTCCGATTTTTGATATTTTATTTTTTCTTTAGTTATTTTAAAACTGTTTAATGGCAAAAACTAGTGAAATTATTTATATGACATTCTGATGTCGCGTCTGACATCATTATCAAGTGAATAATTATTGTTCAAGTACACAGCAAGTTGAATAGGCGAGCCCACCACCAGCGACAACTTAACATATTGTCCTATCGAGTAAATAGATAGATGAATAGGTGAGCCCACCACCAGCGTCAACTTAACATATTGTCCTATCGAGTACTGCGTCATTGCTGCCTTAGAGCTGAGTACTCCGATCTCAGGTTCAATAAATAATTATTTGGTATTCGGTATGTTGAGGTAATACATTGTTCACATACATTCTCTTCACAAGCACACAGCCTGGGTTACCTGTGAACCTTAACAAGCACACAGCCTGGGTTACCTGTGAACCTTAACAAGCACACAGCCTGGGTTACCTGTGAACCTTAACAAGCACACAGCCTGGGTTACCTGTGAACCTTAACAAGCACACAGCCTGGGTTACCTCTGAACCTTAACAAGCACACAGCCTGGGTTACCTGTGAACCTTAACAAGCACACAGCCTGGGTTACCTGTGAACCTTAACAAGCACACAGCCTGGGTTACCTGTGAACCTTAACAAGCACACAGCCTGGGTTACCTGTGAACCTTAACAAGCACACAGCCTGGGTTACCTGTGAACCTTAACAAGCACACAGCCTGGGTTACCTGTGAACCTTAACAAGCACACAGCCTGGGTTACCTGTGAACCTTAACAAACACACAGCCTGGGTTACCTGTGAACCTTAACAAGCACACAGCCTGGGTTACCTCTGAACCTTAACAAGCACACAGCCTGGGTTACCTGTGAACCTTAACAAGCACACAGCCTGGGTTACCTGTGAACCTTAACAAGCACACAGCCTGGGTTACCTGTGAACCTTAACAAGCACACAGCCTGGGTTACCTGTGAACCTTAACAAGCACACCGCCTGGGTTACCTGTGAACCTTAACAAGCACACAGCCTGGGTTACCTGTGAACCTTAACAAGCACACAGCCTGGGTTACCTGTGAACCTTAACAAACACACAGCCTGGGTTACATGTGAACCTTAACAAGCACACAGCCTGGGTAACCTGTGAACCTTAACAAGCACACATCCTGGGTTACCTGTGAACCTTAACAAGCACACAGCCTGGGTTACCTGTGAACCTTAAAAAGCACACAGCCTGGGTTACTTGTGAACCTTAACAAGCACACAGCCTGGGTTACCTGTGAACCTTAAAAAGCACACAGCCCTGGGTTACCTGTGAACCTTAAAAAAGCACACAGCCTGGGTTACCTGTGAACCTTAACTGGCAAAATTATGGACTTTCTGAATTCTTCAGTTTTCACAACTTTCAATAATTGCCAATCCCATCTGTGAACGAGCTAGGAAACCATTTTAGTATGTTTGCATGTGATGTTTTGACTCCAGGGTTTGCATGTATTTATTGTTATTATTATTTACCACAAATACTGGAACTCACTGCACTCACAGTCTAATCTCTTAGTAACTTTTCAAATGACTTTATTTTACAAATCAGGTACAGTTTGGAATACCTGTGATGAATAATATCATGAAAACACTTGCTACAAGCATTGAAAAGTTAAAAGAAGACCATTACTTCAAGAAAACGTTTATACTCAAGCAGTACTGTGACATGTAATAAGAATAAGTATGTACAGTTATGCATCTTTGTATTCAGAATGTTTGAATATTTTGTTAACAGGAGAATGTATAGCTGGTGCATTGTGGTGGAGAGAACTAGTGGATCTGTGTAAAGAGGTGGGACTTAGTGGACCCTACTTGGTGGATGGAAATATTATGAAAGTTGAAAAAGAGGAACATAAAAAAGTACTAGGTATTTGTTTGAATACATATAAATGTAGTACCCGCAGGTTTGTCAAGTGACTCTACTCCAAACTTTGTTTAAGAAACTAGTAAGAAAAATATTGAACTTTAGTGCGATTGAATATCCTACCCTCAAAAGATGCTCCCTTAGAAATAGATGGCTTATTCCTGTTTGGAACATTTTCTGTAAACAGGATATAGAAATTAGATAATTTTTGTTTATCAATGAAGGAATGGTTAAGCGTTGACCATTTCTTTTATAACATAGTTACTGCAAATTCAAATAAAACAATTTTATTTTCCAATTGATTTCAGAGCGCGCGCTATGCCGATGACGTGAGCATGCGTCCATTGAGTTATGGATGCACGCTCGCGCACGCTAATTAGCCAATCAGAGCGCGCGTTATATCAATGCTATGCTATAGTGTCTATTGAATGAATGTCGACCAACCTTTGAAGCCCCCTCTCCCCCTTCACCTCCACCACTATAATGGCACTCATCTATACTGTCTAAATAGATGCTTATCATTTGTGTGATAATACTTCCATTATTGTTTTATACTAGGAGATGCCAAGTTTGTGTATGCTACCTATCGCCTTTTTAAAACACCAAGAAGTGATGAAAGCACAGAATACTTTGCAGCTACATACAATGGTAATGCACTACTAGTTTTGATTGGAATTTTACAAGTATGTTTTCACTGGTGATGCAAGAATACATGCAATCATGCCAGGACTGATTATTTATTTATTTTACTTATGAAATGACACAAGGTTCTCCTGTTTGCATTTGAGTATTTAAAGAACCACCCTTTACGCCTAAAGGGTGACCTTATTTGGAGTGTTACGATACTGAAAGAACATCCCTAAAAATCACATTAGCTTCAATTGTAGTATCCTCATTAACCATTATTATTATTATTATTATTATTATTATTATTATTAACTACAGTAACCATACTACCTACAGATAGACCAGTGTGACCATACTACTTACAGATAGTCCAGTGTGACCATACTACTTACAGATAGTCCAGTGTCACCATACTACTTACAGATAGACCAGTGTCACCATACTACCTACAGATAATCCAGTGTCACCATACTACCTACAGATTGTCCAGTGTTACCATACTACCTACAGATAGTCCAGTGTTACCATACTACTTACAGATAGTCCAGTGTCACCATACTACCTACAGATAATCCAGTGTCACCATACTACCTACAGATAGTCCAGTGTTACCATACTACCTACAGATAGTCCAGTGTTACCATACTACCTACAGATAGTCCAGTGTAACCATACTACCTACTGAAAGTCCAGTGTCACCATACTACCTACAGATAGTCCAGTGTTACCATACTAATTACAGACAGTCCAGTGTGACCATACTACCTACAGATAATCCAGTGTCACCATACTTCCTACCGATAGTCCTGTGTAACCATACTACCTACAGATAGACCAGTGTGACCATACTACTTACAGATAGTCCAGTGTGACCATACTACTTACAGATAGTCCAGTGTCACCATACTACTACCATACAGATAGACCAGTGTCACCATACTACCTACAGATAATCCAGTGTCCATACATACTACCTACAGATTGTCCAGTGTTACCATACTACCTACAGATAGTCCAGTGTGTACCATACTACTTACAGATAGTCCAGTGTCACCATACTACCTACAGATAATCCAGTGTCACCATACTACCTACAGATAGTCCAGTGTTACCATACTACCTACAGATAGTCCAGTGTTACCATACTACCTACAGATAGTCCAGTGTGTCACCATACTACCTACAGATAGTCCAGTGTCACCATACTACCTACAGATACTACCTACCTACAGAAAGTCCAGTGTCACCATACTACCTACAGATAATCCAGTGTCACCATACTACCTACCTACAGATAGTCCAGTGTTACCATACTACCTACAGATAGTCCAGTGTTACCATACTACCTACAGATAGTCCAGTGTAACCATACTACCTACTGAAAGTCCAGTGTCACCATACTACCTACAGATAGTCCAGTGTTACCATACTAATTACAGACAGTCCAGTGTGACCATACTACCTACAGATAATCCAGTGTCACCATACTTCCTACCGATAGTCCTGTGTAACCATACTACCTACAGATAGTCCAGTGTCACCATACTACCCACAGATAGTCCAGTGTCACCATACTACACCCAGATAGTCCAGTGTCACCATACCACCTACAGAGAGTCCAGTGTCAACATACAGATAAGTGTCTACAGATAGTCCAGTGTCACCATACTACCTACAGATAGTCCAGTGTCACCATACTTCCTACCGATAGTCCTGTGTAACCATACTACCTACAGATAGTCCAGTCTGATCATACTATCTACAGATAGTCCAGTGTTACCATACTACCTAAGGATAATCCAGTGTCACCATACTGTCTACATATATTCCAGTGTTACCATACTATGTACAGATAGTCCAGTGTCACCATACTACCTACAGATAGTTCAGTCTCGCCATACTACCTACAGATAGCCCAGTGTCACCATACTAGCTAGAGATGGTCCAGTGTCACCATACTAGCTACAGATAGACCAGTGTCACCATACTACCTACATATAGTCCAGTGTCACCATACTAGCTACAGATGGTCCAGTGTCACCATACTACCTACAGATAGTCCAGTGTCACCATACCAGCTACAGATAGTCCATACTACCTACGGATAGTCCAGTGTTACCATACTATCTACAGATAGTCTAGTGTCACCATACTACCTACAGATAGTCCAGTGTCACCATACTACCTACAGATAGTCCAGTGTCGCCATACTACCCACAGATAGTCCAGTGTTACCATACTATCTACAGATAGTCCAGTGTCACCATGCTACCTACAGATAGTCCAGTGTCAACATACTACCTACAGATAGTCGAGTGTCACCATACTACCCACAGATAGTGCAGTGTTACCATACTATCTACATATAGTCCAGTGTCACTATACTACCTACAGATAGTCGAGTGTCACCATACTACCCACAGATAGTGCAGTGTTACCATACTATCTACATATAGTCCAGTGTCACTATACTACCTACAGATAGTCCAGTTTGATCATACTCTCTACAGATAGTTCAGTGTCACCATACTACCTACAGATAGTCCATTGTTACCATACTACCTACAGATAGTCCAGTGTTACCATACTACCTACAGATAGTCCAGTGTTACCATACTACCTACAGATAGTCCAGTGTCACCATACTACCCACAGATAGTCCAGTGTCACCATACTACCTAGAGATAGTCCAGTGTTGCCATACTACCTACAGATAGTCCAGTGTCACCATACAACCTACAGATAGTCCAGTGTCACCATACAACCTACAGATAGTCCAGTGTCACCATACTACCTACAGATAGTCCAGTGTCACCATACTACCTAGAGATAGTGCAGTGTTACCATACTACCCACAGATAGTCCAGTGTTACCATACTACCTACCGATAGTCCAGTGTGACCATAATATCTACATATAGTCCAGTGTCACCATACTATCTACAGATAGTCCAGTTCGTAACAATCAGATAAATTAAACAGTAACAACTGACAATATTAATGATTTTAGGAACAATCAAAGAACATCCAGAACAGTTTAAGTTTGATGTCTATCACACTTTCAAGGTACGTCATGTCCCTGGCTTTATCCACCACGGCGCTGGGGCAGGAATGCATTGCATATCTTTCTTATAACGTTTCCAAAGTTGATTTTGTAAGGGTTGTTGATGTCACACATAGAATAGAAATGGAGTAGAAACTTTATTTCTCGAGGGTAGACACCTAACAGGTAGGAAAAGTACTGACACACCTCCTCCTCCCTTCTCCCCCCCCCCCCCCCCCCATTCCTCAACCTTCCCCTCTCCCTCCTCCTTCCTTCCCCTCCCCCCTAATCTCCCCCTCCCCCCTCCCCCCTCTCCCCTTCCTCTCCCTCCTTAAGTGCTATAAAGATACCCATGGAATTCTTTACTTTCCCTAAAGTTCTATCTGTTTCACTAGTGCTACGCGGTCTGCTTTCCTGCTTCCAGTCTGGCCTTGTAGTTCAGCTGTTAGAACATCGGTGATTAGTAATGAGGTTCGAGGGTTCGAATCCCATCAGGGTCAGAGTTGATTTCTCTTTTTCCTTTCTTTCTATGGCTAACGTACGCTCAGAAGAACTTGAATTAAGACCTCTTGTTCGATTGTCAGCCTTATCTTTATGTTGGCTGTTTATTGTGCAGTAAACTTACAGAAATCCTGTCACAGTGAAGTGAAGTTCAATCGTTTATTTATTAACGGTGGGAGTTTCTGCTGGGCTAGTACGTATCATCCAACTACTGTACTGGCAAATCATCATTTGTGCTTACAATAGTTCCGGTCCAGAAAAGTCAGTAACAGTATCTATCAACGCAAATATAAGCGCAGAAGAAGAGCCGTTATCTCACCCTATAAAAGGTCGAGCACAAACCCAATCAAAATAAGAACAGCAATTAAAATGTTTGTTTGTGCTTGTGGTTATACGTTCAATAACCTCTACAACTCTGGTCCTTGTACTGAGAGCAGTGTGAGCCTCCGACGCAGACGATTCCGGTGTTTCTCTAGTTTGGAAGCATCTGCATCGGTGGCTAGTTTTCTCGGATAGAGCAGATTTCGAATGACTGTGAATAACTTACGGCACGGACGTGCCGTGCCGTGACCGTGATGATTTAGGATTTCGAATGAATCCGTGCCGTGACCGTGCCGTGCCGTGCGCCGTGGTTTTTCACAGTCATCGAAATCTGCTCTAAAGAACGAGTCCGTGCCGTGGCTGTTCTAGGCTTTACTAAACTAATGTGTTGTTTTTTTCAGAATGGCGAGGCTTGTGATATTACAGGGAATGTGGCCGATATCATACGTCAATCACGGTTTGCCAAGCACTTTGACGTGTCTCCTAAGGCTACGAGTATTGCCGAGCTACCTGACCCGTATGGAATTGCTGATCCATTCAAAGGTCTTGGCATAAAGACGTCTTGTTGCGGACCAAAATCCTGCTGCCAGTAAATATGCGTAATGACGCACATAAGAACATCGTAACTCGCTTTTACCATGCTAATGAGCAGATGGGTAAAATAACATGCTAATGAGCAGATGGGTAAAATAACATGCTAATGAGCAGATGGGTAAAATAACATGCTAATGAGCAGATGAGTGAAATAACATGCTAATGAGCAGATGGGTAAAATAACATTGGAAGTGCTAGAACGTATTGAGCGAAATAAGAAAAATATATCCGGCGTTTTACGGAAATATTCCGGTTTTTACAAAAAAAACACCGGCTTTTTAAATATCGCTTGTATCTCTTAATGGTATATCTTAATTGTTTGTCTTCAAAATTATACGGTTTTAGAAATTAAAGATTCCTTATTTGTGATACAAAAATAATCAGAAATCGCTTGATGATTTGAGATAAAAAAGTGAGCTCTCGCTACAATAAATACCCGCGAGCCACCTTAAAAAGACTTCACGAAACTGGTGGAAGGTTCAATTAAGGATTTTATGTGGAACGGCATAAAACCAACAATTAAGTATACCATTATTGCTAATGTTTTCCCCTGAAATACATAATTTGAAACAAAGAGCAGGCAATAGGCAGACATTTAACTGTGCTTTTAATAGTTTGCGCTTGGTTAAAATAAAATTAGAGTGCATGTGCTTAAACCCGAAGAACATGTAAGTCCAATAGTAACAATCTCAAAATCAAATGTTTCCTCGACTTTCGCATTGAAAACATTGCAATTCACCGAAACTATACATTTTTGATAAAAAGAACAATAATGGTGAAATATGGCAATAAAGTTGAGGATTCTCATCGAGCGCGCGCTGCAGGGTATGTTTTCTTCAGAATGTTTTTTTTTTCAGTGAAATACTCCATATATTTTGCTTAAATATTTACATGTATAGTATTAAAAGGAAGCCATGTGGTTTTTCTTGTACAATTTGGAATAAATTTGAACGAGTGGGTTTTCAAAGAGCTCAAAATTGCACCAGCCTGTAGGGAGAAAACCGTTCAAATGTACTTCCAAAACAAACGGGTTTAAAACGTCGTTGGATTTTCGTTTCGTTGGATTATTTAGTAAATCGCACGATAAGCTCAGTTTCTACTTTGACTTTTCATACGAATTAATGATTATCATTTGTGTATTTTTAGTTCTTTAAAATGTTATTTGTTCAACACGTTGGTTTATATACTAAAATAATTAGACAACTCGCCTTCGATGTCTACGGGCTGAGATACCGGTAGTCAACTCGTTGTCTAATTGCTTAATCTACCTGATATGTGGTAGATGTTCTTTCAACATAGTAGCGGTAGTGTATGATATTTTTCACGATAAGCAATTGTTTCATATTAGTGGTGGAAATAACAATATATCACGGTAATTGACAACTTTTCAAGCTATATCAATATCTGAAGGCCAAAAAAGGGTATCGAAACAATAAAATATGCCTAGTGAAAAGTGTTGGGAAACATTTCATAGAATAGTCCATCAAAACGGTTGTTCCAATAGTTGCTATAACTTAGCCCCACCGATGTATAACTAGTTAATTTTGACTGAAATGGTGACATGATTTCAGTGCCCGTATTTTTCCAATACTCGTGTTTTTATCATGCAAACAGCTGTCTGCTTATCTCATTGTGAAAGCGGATCCACTGATGTCAAATACTTCCTTTCTTGTGCATCTTTGAAGTTCCGACTTAGCAAAATAATTAAAGACCGTCTTGGTATATCGAATACAAGCAAACCAACATTGGTTGGTAGAAGAAATAAGAAGGATTTTAAATATCAAAGGGAAACTTTACATTTGAGGTCAGAATCCACTTTTAATTATTTGCACAACAATATAATCAATTGTGTTATGTATGCGTCAAAGAGTGCCGCTATAAGAGTGTGATATGGTGGCCGGGACTGACGACGCAGTCAATCTTGCAAAAAAATATTTACACACTTAGAAATAAGGTATAACTTAATCTAGACCCGACGTATACAAAACTGATATTTAATAACATTGGCGGTGCGTTGAAAATAAACAACAGCGACAAAAACTATTCAAGGGAATATGGAATAAAGCCTTACCGCTGCATACCTAATTCCCAGTATAATCACAGTTGAAACACTAATAAGCCCTTTCACGGTTTTTCGCCGCCATTTTGAATTGGGGCAAACTTGGCAAAATTTATAGAAATCTGGATCACTTTGACTTGCCGTAACTCTGCTCAATTTTGTTGGATTTTCAACATTTAAGCTTCAATAATCAGCAGGCATGCATATCAGTTGTCGGACTGAAAATAAGACCAATGTAGGTGTTTTAAGTAATGTTTAAAGGCTGACAATGAGGACTGGACGGGGTTTCAAGTCCGAGGCTTCGCCGAATTGGAGGCCTTTGAACTACTTCTAAAACGAATTAATTATTCGGGAGGAATTTGTTTATTGAAATGGCAATAGTTTTGTATTTGTTTATTAAACTAAAAACAATATTCAATGACGCCTTAAAAGAATGCCAAGATAAAGGTAAATCAAATTCCGTGATAACCATCGAACTACCTGATGGCATAGTGGTAAGTAAAGGGATTAGCAAGCAATGGAGTGTTCCGGGTTCGAATCCCGTCGTAACGAGTTTATGAAATTATTAAATGAACAGAATATTTCAGGTGGAGAGTTCTATTTCAGCACTTGTAAAAGTGCAAATGTGTAAATGTGTAAATGTGCAAATGTGCAAATGTGTAAATGTGCTTTTCCAAGGTGGACAACGTTAATGAAATTGACTGTAACATGTTTAATTTAATTTGAAATAGTATTTCCTGTCAGAAATTAAGTTATTCATTTATATGATATTTCTATTCCAAGGACTTGAACTGATATTTCCAGTCCCAGGACTTGAAATAATATTTCAAAGTACTCTAGAGCGGACTTGAAATCAATCCAAAGTACTCTAGAGCGGACTTTCCTCAATTTGTGACCAAATTGAGGGCACCTGGTTGGCTGTTTACCTCGCGAATAATTAATGAGTTTTTGAACACCTTTCACGATTCAATCTTCTTTTCACGAATGGACTCTTAAAACGTTTTATTTTGAAAACAAAAATCGTCTTTTCTCGATTTGTAGCCTTCCGATACCCATCATGTTATAGGACATAAATAACAAAGAAAAAATATTTTCTAAAATTGTAAGTTTTTGAAAATCCAACGAAATCGAGCGGAGTTATGGCAAGTCAAAGTGATCCAGATTTCTATTAACTTTGCAGAGTTTGCCCCAATTCAAAATGGCGGCGAAAAACCGTGAAAGGGCTGACTCGTACCCAGTCGTTAGTGGTCTGCGCGTGGGAACTCACCACTAGGTACTAGTAAGCTCAGTTAGATGCTTCCCAGTCCCATTCCAGTGGAACCATTAAATATCTCATACCGGCGAGGTGCTTCACCGTCCCAGTCCCATCACAGAGGAACCACTAAATATCTCATACCGGCGAGGTGCTTCACCGTCCCAGTCCCATCACAGAGGAACCACTAAATATCTCATACCGGCGAGGTGCTTCCCAGTCCCATCAGGTGCTTCCCAGTCCCATATCATCACAGAGGAACCATTAAATATCTCATGCCAACGAGGTGCTTCCCAGTCCCATCACAGACTGAGGAACTTCATTAAATATTCCGCACCTCAGGTTGTTCCCAGAGTGCCATATCTTTCTTTTGTGAAGAAATAGTGGGGTATCTACAACCTTGAATAATAAACTTATTTAATATTTATCGATATTGTATATGAAATTGCTTTTCTACTTATTAGTTCCGGCTCGTTATCTGAACGTCTTTTAGAATCAGTTTCAATACAAACAATACATACATTCAAACAAGACTGAGATAACGTTGGGCTAGATATTGGTCGGTAAGATTTCTAGTCACGTAATACCCTAAGAGAAAAAACATTTTATATCTTTTCATCCTGCTTGTCATCAATACTTTAGACTTTGCCTCTAGGCCCGGCATGCAATAAACAAAGCCCCAAGGCTACAATTTAAACGATCGACAAATCCAGAAACAATATTAAAGAGAGAAAAAAAAAATGGACATATAAAAAACAATCGCATTGTTTCATATTCAGAAATTGTGGGTTTTTTCCCTAAAGACCTAATTATTCGTAGTATAAATACTTTATCTTTTAGTCACGTGGTATATATTGCTGTCGACATTCCATCTGTCAGTCATGAAAAAAAAGGTTTAATGGTCTTGTGTTCGCGTGGTCTGTGTTGCAGGAAGGTAAGATTAATACGCTTACCATCGGTAAATTATTCTTATTCATGTGGTGATGGAATTGTTTAGCTATACCGCACTTTCAGTAACTTTGGACACAAACTGTAGATTACTGACAGGCCTGTAGTTTTTAAATATGGGTTCCAAGCCATCTTTCTTGAGTAAAGGGACAACAAATGCATTTTTCCACACAGCCGGAAAGTCTCCATTATTATTATTCCATCTATTTTATCCAAAATTACGAATCATAGATTTAAGTGGTTTAACAAGAAACTCGATGCATGTTGAATGGAATTAACCGATACTAACATTCAACGATTTGTTGTCCTCGAAAGAACTCCATCAATAGACCCGACTATTACAATCACTAGTCTGTGTTATAATAACAATTCAAACTTCAAAGTCTTCAAAGGGTCTGACAAAGAAGCCAACATGGAGGTTGAGTAGAACCATCACTTGTCCCATTGACCGTTGCACAATATTTTGTTGTAGACTCAAACGCCATGGTTGAGTGACTAGAACCGGCATTTTATTGCCTGAAAAAAAAAACACAATGATGTTAATTTGCTGGTTTTCCTTTCTTTTTTGGATGCACGTCGTGATGTTGCAAACTGACGTTGCCGTTTTCAATACTGAGAAAATGTTATTTATTATTATTAATCAAATTTTTATTCAGAATGTCATCTGATTCACTGAATGTAAAAACACACACAAAAATATTTGTCAGAGCAAGGCTCCTAAAACCTTATTATTATGATTATTAAACAATTATTTAAATGACTACTCCAAACATCACATGCGAAGATAGCAAGAAAAGCATTATTGTATTATGTTATCTCTGTATACATTTGGAGAGGCTTTGATGTAATTGTTGCCGGTTCATACAACTTAGATCAGCTTATCTTCAGTTAATGTCGTACTAAATAGAAAGCTCTCGAAATGAGATCAACCATTTGTAGCTAGAATATGTGACCAAGTGGCTTTGAATTACAAATGAGATCAACCATTTCTAGCTAGAATATGTTACCTAGTGACTTTGAATTACAAATGAGATCAACCATTTCTAGCTAGAATATGTGACCAAGTGGTTTTGAATTACAAATGAGATCAACCATTTCTAGCTAGAATATGTGACCTAGTGGCTTTGAATTAAAAATGAGATCAACCATTTGTAGCTAGAATATGTGACCAAGTGGCTTTGAATTAAAAATGAGATCAACCATTTGTAGCTAGAATATGTGACCAAGTGGCTTTGAATTACAATTGAGATCAACCATTTCTAGCTAGAATATGTGACCTAGTGACTTTGAATTACAAATGAGATCAACCATTTCTAGCTAGAATATGTGACCAAGTGGTTTTGAATTACAAATGAGATCAACCATTTGTAGCTAGAATATGTGACCTAGTGGCTTTGAATTACAAATGAGATCAACCATTTCTAGCTAGAATATGTGACCAAGTGGTTTTGAATTACAAATGAGATCAACCATTTCTAGCTAGAATATGTGACCTAGTGGCTTTGAATTAAAAATGAGATCAACCATTTCTAGCTAGAATATGTGACCAAGTGGCTTTGAATTACAAATGAGATCAACCATTTGTGTAGCTAGAATATGTGACCAAGTGGCTTTGAATTACAAATGAGATCAACCATTTGTAGCTAGAATATGTGACCAAGTGGCTTTGAATTACAAATCAGATCAACCATTTGTAGCTAGAATATGTGACCAAGTGGCTTTGAATTACAAATGAGATCAACCATTTGTAGCTAGAATATGTGACCTAGTGACTTTGAATTACAAATGAGATCAACCATTTCTAGCTAGAATATGTGACCAAGTGGCTTTGAATTACAAATGAGATCAACCATTTGTAGCTAGAATATGTGACCTAGTGGCTTTGAATTACAAATGAGATCAACCATTTCTAGCTAGAATATGTGACCAAGTGGCTTTGAATTACAAATGAGATCAACCATTTCTAGCTAGAATATGTGACCAAGTGGCTTTTGAATTACAAATGAGATCAACCATTTGTAGCTAGAATATGTGACCTAGTGACTTTGAATTACAAATGAGATCAACCATTTCTAGCTAGAATATGTGACCTAGTGGCTTTGAATTAAAATGAGATCAACCATGAGCTATCAACCAAATTCAACCATTTGTAGCTAGAATATGTGACCAAGTGGCTTTGAATTAAAAATGAGATCAACCATTTGTAGCTAGAATATGTGACCAAGTGGCTTTGAATTACAAATGAGATCAACCATTTCTAGCTAGAATATGTGACCTAGTGACTTTGAATTACAAATGAGATCAACCATTTCTAGCTAGAATATGTGACCAAGTGGTTTTGAATTACAAATGAGATCAACCATTTGTAGCTAGAATATGTGACCTAGTGGCTTTGAATTACAAATGAGATCAACCATTTCTAGCTAGAATATGTGACCAAGTGGTTTTGAATTACAAATGAGATCAACCATTTCTAGCTAGAATATGTGACCTAGTGGCTTTGAATTAAAAATGAGATCAACCATTTCTAGCTAGAATATGTGACCAAGTGGCTTTGAATTACAAATGAGATCAACCATTTGTAGCTAGAATATGTGACCAAGTGGCTTTGAATTACAAATGAGATCAACCATTTGTAGCTAGAATATGTGACCAAGTGGCTTTGAATTACAAATGAGATCAACCATTTCTAGCTAGAATATGTGACCTAGTGACTTTGAATTACAAATGAGATCAACCATGTGTAGCTAGAATATGTGACCAAGTGGCTTTGATATTACAAATGAGATCAACCATTTGTAGCTAGAATATGTGACCAAGTGGCTTTGAATTACAAATGAGATCAACCATTTCTAGCTAGAATATGTGACCTAGTGACTTTGAATTACAAATGAGATCAACCATTTCTAGCTAGAATATGTGACCAAGTGGTTTTGAATTACAAATGAGATCAACCATTTGTAGCTAGAATATGTGACCTAGTGGCTTTGAATTACAAATGAGATCAACCATTTCTAGCTAGAATATGTAACCAAGTGGTTTTGAATTACAAATGAGATCAACCATTTCTAGCTAGAATATGTGACCTAGTGGCTTTGAATTAAAAATGAGATCAACCATTTAGCTAGCTAGAACCATGTGACCAAGTGGCTTTGTGAATTACAAATGAGATCAACAATTTGTAGCTAGAATATGTGACCTAGTGGCTTTGAATTAAAAATGAGATCAACCATTTCTAGCTAGAATATGTGACCAAGTGGCTTTGAATTACAAATGAGATCAACCATTTCTAGCTAGAATATGTGACCAAGTGGCTTTGAATTACAAATGAGATCAACCATTTCTAGCTAGAATATGTGACCTAGTGACTTTGAATTACAAATGAGATCAACCATTTCTAGCTAGAATATGTGACCTAGTGGCTTTGAATTAAAAATGAGATCAACCATTTGTAGCTAGAATATGTGACCAAGTGGCTTTGAATTAAAAATGAGATCAACCATTTGTAGCTAGAATATGTGACCAAGTGGTTTTGAATTACAAATGAGATCAACCATTTCTAACTAGAATATGTGACCTAGTGACTTTGAATTACAATTGGAGATCAACCATTTCTAGCTAGAATATGTGACCAAGTGGTTTTGAATTACAAATGAGATCAACCATTTGTAGCTAGAATTTGTGACCTAGTGGCTTTGAATTACAAATGAGATCAACCATTTCTAGCTAGAATATGTGACCAAGTGGTTTTGAATTACAAATGAGATCAACCATTTCTAGCTAGAATATGTGACCTAGTGGCTTTGAATTACAAATCAGATCAACCATTTCTAGCTAGAATATGTGACCTAGTGACTTTGAATTACAAATGAGATCAACCATTTGTAGCTAGAATATGTGACCAAGTGGCTTTGAATTACAAATGAGATCAACCATTTGTAGCTAGAATATGTGACCTAGTGGCTTTGAATTAAAAATGAGATCAACCATTTCTAGCTAGAATATGTGAGCAAGTGGCTTTGAATTACAAATGAGATCAACCATTTCTAGCTAGAATATGTGACCAAGTGGCTTTGAATTACAAATGAGATCAACCAACCATTTCTAGCTAGAATATGTGACCTAGTGACTTTGAATTACAAATGAGATCAACCATTTCTAGCTAGAATATGTGACCAAGTGGTTTTGAATTACAAATGAGATCAACCATTTCTAGCTAGAATATGTGACCTAGTGGCTTTGAATTACAAATGAGATCAACCATTTGTAGCTAGAATATGTGACCAAGTGGCTTTGAATTACAAATGAGATCAACCATTTCTAGCTAGAATATGTGACCTAGTGACTTTGAATTACAAATGAGATCAACCATTTCTAGCTAGAATATGTGACCAAGTGGCTTTGAATTACAAATGAGATCAACCATTTCTAGCTAGAATATGTGACCTAGTGGCTTTGAATTACAAATGAGATCAACCATTTGTAGCTAGAATATGTGACCAAGTGGCTTTGAATTAAAAATGAGATCAACCATTTCTAGCTAGAATATGTGACCAAGTGGCTTTGAATTACAAATGAGATCAACCATTTCTAGCTAGAATATGTGACCTAGTGACTTTGAATTACAAATGAGATCAACCATTTCTAGCTAGAATATGTGACCAAGTGGTTTTGAATTACAAATGAGATCAACCATTTGTAGCTAGAATATGTGACCTAGTGGCTTTGAATTACAAAGATTACAAATGAGATCAACCATTTCTAGCTAGAATATGTGACCAAGTGGTTTTGAATTACAAATGAGATCAACCATTTCTAGCTAGAATATGTGACCTAGTGGCTTTGAATTAAAAATGAGATCAACCATTTCTAGCTAGAATATGTGACCAAGTGGCTTTGAATTACAAATGAGATCAACCATTTGTAGCTAGAATATGTGACCAAGTGGCTTTGAATTACAAATGAGATCAACCATTTGTAGCTAGAATATGTGACCAAGTGGCTTTGAATTACAAATGAGATCAACCATTTGTAGCTAGAATATGTGACCAAGTGGCTTTGAATTACAAATGAGATCAACCATTTAGCTAGCTAGAATATGTGACCTAGCTGACTTTGAATTACAAATGGCTTTGAATTACAAATGAGATCAACCATTTAGCTAGAATATGTGACCAAGTGGCTTTGAATTACAAATGAGATCAACCATTTGTAGCTAGAATATGTGACCTAGTGGCTTTGAATTAAAAATGAGATCAACCATTTCTAGCTAGAATAGAATATGTGACCAAGTGGCTTTGAATTACAAATGAGATCAACCATTTCTAGCTAGAATATGTGACCAAGTGGCTTTGAATTACAAATGAGATCAACCATTTGTAGCTAGAATATGTGACCTAGTGACTTTGAATTACAAATGAGATCAACCATTTCTAGCTAGAATATGTGACCTAGTGGCTTTGAATTAAAAATGAGATCAACCATTTGTAGCTAGAATATGTGACCAAGTGGCTTTGAATTAAAAATGAGATCAACCATTTGTAGCTAGAATATGTGACCAAGTGGCTTTGAATTACAAATGAGATCAACCATTTCTAACTAGAATATGTGACCTAGTGACTTTGAATTACAATTGAGATCAACCATTTCTAGCTAGAATGTGACCAAGTGGTTTTGAATTACAAATGAGATCAACCATTTGTAGCTAGAATTTGTGACCTAGTGGCTTTGAATTACAAATGAGATCAACCATTTCTAGCTAGAATATGTGACCAAGTGGTTTTGAATTACAAATGAGATCAACCATTTCTAGCTAGAATATGTGACCTAGTGGCTTTGAATTAAAAATGAGATCAACCATTTCTAGCTAGAATATGTGACCAAGTGGCTTTGAATTACAAATGAGATCAACCATTTGTAGCTAGAATATGTGACCAAGTGGCTTTGAATTACAAATGAGATCAACCATTTGTAGCTAGAATATGTGACCAAGTGGCTTTGAATTACAAATGAGATCAACCATTTCTAGCTAGAATATGTGACCTAGTGACTTTGAATTACAAATGAGATCAACCATTTGTAGCTAGAATATGTGACCAAGTGGCTTTGAATTACAAATGAGATCAACCATTTGTAGCTAGAATATGTGACCAAGTGGCTTTGAATTACAAATGAGATCAACCATTTCTAGCTAGAATATGTGACCTAGTGGTTTTGAATTACAAATGAGATCAACCATTTGTAGCTAGAATATGTGACCTAGTGGCTTTGAATTACAAATGAGATCAACCATTTCTAGCTAGAATATGTGACCTAGTGACTTTGAATTACAAATGAGAGATCAACCATTTGTAGCTAGAATATGTGACCAAGTGGCTTTGAATTACAAATGAGATCAACCATTTGTAGCTAGAATATGTGACCAAGTGGCTTTGAATTACAAATGAGATCAACCATTTCTAGCTAGAATATGTGACCTAGTGGTTTTGAATTACAAATGAGATCAACCATTTGTAGCTAGAATATGTGACCTAGTGGCTTTGAATTACAAATGAGATCAACCATTTCTAGCTAGAATATGTGACCAAGTGGCTTTGAATTACAAATGAGATCAACCATTTCTAGCTAGAATATGTGACCTAGTGGCTTTGAATTACAAATCAGATCAACCATTTCTAGCTAGAATATGTGACCTAGTGGCTTTGAATTACAAATGAGATCAACCATTTGTAGCTAGAATATGTGACCAAGTGGCTTTGAATTACAAATGAGATCAACCATTTGTAGCTAGAATATGTGACCTAGTGGCTTTGAATTAAAAATGAGATCAACCATTTCTAGCTAGAATATGTGACCAAGTGGCTTTGAATTACAAATGAGATCAACCATTTCTAGCTAGAATATGTGACCAAGTGGCTTTGAATTACAAATGAGATCAACCATTTCTAGCTAGAATATGTGACCTAGTGACTTTGAATTACAAATGAGATCAACCATTTCTAGCTAGAATATGTGACCAAGTGGTTTTGAATTACAAATGAGATCAACCATTTGTAGCTAGAATATGTGACCTAGTGGCTTTGAATTACAAATGAGATCAACCATTTCTAGCTAGAATATGTGACCAGATGGTTTTGAATGGTTTTGAATTACAAATGAGATCAACCATTTCTAGCTAGAATATGTGACCTAGTGGCTTTGAATTACAAATGAGATCAACCATTTCTAGCTAGAATATGTGACCAAGTGGCTTTGAATTACAAATGAGATCAACCATTTCTAGCTAGAATATGTGACCTAGTGGCTTTGAATTACAAATGAGATCAACCATTTCTAGCTAGAATATGTGACCAAGTGGCTTTGAATTACAAATGAGATCAACCATTTCTAGCTAGAATATGTGACCAAGTGGCTTTGAATTACAAATGAGATCAACCATTTCTAGCTAGAATATGTGACCAAGTGGCTTTGAATTACAAATGAGATCAACCATTTCTAGCTAGAATATGTGACCTAGTGGCTTTGATTACAAATGAGATCAACCATTTCTAGCTAGAATATGTGACCAAGTGGTTTTGAATTACAAATGAGATCAACCATTTCTAGCTAGAATATGTGACCTAGTGGCTTTGAATTAAAAATGAGATCAACCATTTCTAGCTAGAATATGTGACCAAGTGGCTTTGAATTACAAATGAGATCAACCATTTGTAGCTAGAATAATATGTGACCAAGTGGCTTTGAATTACAAATGAGATCAACCATTTGTAGCTAGAATATGTGACCAAGTGGCTTTGAATTACAAATGAGATCAACCATTTCTAGCTAGAATATGTGACCTAGTGGCTTTGAATTACAAATGAGATCAACCATTTCTAGCTAGAATATGTGACCAAGTGGAATTTTGAATTACAAATGAGATCAACCATTTCTAGCTAGAATATGTGACCTAGTGGCTTTGAATTACAAATGAGATCAACCATTTCTAGCTAGAATATGTGACCTAGTGCTTTGAATTACAAATGAGATCAACCATTTGTAGCTAGAATATGTGACCTAGTGGCTTTGAATTACAAATGAGATCAACCATTTCTAGCTAGAATATGTAACCAAGTGGTTTTGAATTACAAATGAGATCAACCATTTCTAGCTAGAATATGTGACCTAGTGGCTTTGAATTAAAAATGAGATCAACCATTTCTAGCTAGAATATGTGACCAAGTGGCTTTGAATTACAAATGAGATCAACAATTTGTAGCTAGAATATGTGACCTAGTGGCTTTGAATTAAAAATGAGATCAACCATTTCTAGCTAGAATATGTGACCAAGTGGCTTTGAATTACAAATGAGATCAACCATTTCTAGCTAGAATATGTGACCAAGTGGCTTTGAATTACAAATGAGATCAACCATTTCTAGCTAGAATATGTGACCTAGTGACTTTGAATTACAAATGAGATCAACCATTTCTAGCTAGAATATGTGACCTAGTGGCTTTGAATTAAAAATGAGATCAACCATTTGTAGCTAGAATATGTGACCAAGTGGCTTTGAATTAAAAATGAGATCAACCATTTGTAGCTAGAATATGTGACCAAGTGGTTTTGAATTACAAATGAGATCAACCATTTCTAACTAGAATATGTGACCTAGTGACTTTGAATTACAATTGAGATCAACCATTTCTAGCTAGAATATGTGACCAAGTGGTTTTGAATTACAAATGAGATCAACCATTTGTAGCTAGAATTTGTGACCTAGTGGCTTTGAATTACAAATGAGATCAACCATTTCTAGCTAGAATATGTGACCAAGTGGTTTTGAATTACAAATGAGATCAACCATTTCTAGCTAGAATATGTGACCTAGTGGCTTTGAATTACAAATGAGATCAACCATTTCTAGCTAGAATATGTGACCTAGTGACTTTGAATTACAAATGAGATCAACCATTTCTAGTGTAGCTAGAATATGTGACCAAGTGGCTTTGAATTACAAATGAGATCAACCATTTGTAGCTAGAATATGTGACCTAGTGGCTTTGAATTAAAAATGAGATCAACCATTTCTAGCTAGAATATGTGAGCAAGTGGCTTTGAATTACAAATGAGATCAACCATTTCTAGCTAGAATATGTGACCAAGTGGCTTTGAATTACAAATGAGATCAACCATTTCTAGCTAGAATATGTGACCTAGTGACTTTGAATTACAAATGAGATCAACCATTTCTAGCTAGAATATGTGACCAAGTGGCTTTGAATTTTGAATTAAAAATGAGATCAACCATTTGTAGCTAGAATATGTGACCTAGTGGCTTTGAATTACAAATGAGATCAACCATTTCTAGCTAGAATATGTGACCAAGTGGTTTTGAATTACAAATGAGATCAACCATTTCTAGCTAGAATATGTGACCTAGTGGCTTTGAATTAAAAATGAGATCAACCATTTCTAGCTAGAATATGTGACCAAGTGGCTTTGAATTACAAATGAGATCAACATTTGTAGCTAGAATATGTGACCTAGTGGCTTTGAATTAAAAATGAGATCAACCATTTCTAGCTAGAATATGTGACCAAGTGGCTTTGAATTACAAATGAGATCAACCATTTCTAGCTAGAATATGTGACCAAGTGGCTTTGAATTACAAATGAGATCAACCATTTTTCTAGCTAGAATATGTGACCTAGTGACTTTGAATTACAAATGAGATCAACCATTTCTAGCTAGAATATGTGACCTAGTGGCTTTGAATTAAAAATGAGATCAACCATTTGTAGCTAGAATATGTGACCAAGTGGCTTTGAATTAAAAATGAGATCAACCATTTGTAGCTAGAATATGTGACCAAGTGGTTTTGAATTACAAATGAGATCAACCATTTCTAGCTAGAATATGTGACCTAGTGACTTTGAATTACAATTGAGATCAACCATTTCTAGCTAGAATATGTGACCAAGTGGTTTTGAATTACAAATGAGATCAACCATTTGTAGCTAGAATTTGTGACCTAGTGGCTTTGAATTACAAATGAGATCAACCATTTCTAGCTAGAATATGTGACCAAGTGGTTTTGAATTACAAATGAGATCAACCATTTCTAGCTAGAATATGTGACCTAGTGGCTTTGAATTACAAATCAGATCAACCATTTCTAGCTAGAATATGTGACCCTAGTGACTTTGAATTACAAATGAGATCAACCATGTGTAGCTAGAATATGTGACCAAGTGGCTTTGAATTACAAATGAGATCAACCATTTGTAGCTAGAATATGTGACCTAGTGGCTTTGAATTAAAAATGAGATCAACCATTTCTAGCTAGAATATGTGAGCAAGTGGCTTTGAATTACAAATGAGATCAACCATTTCTAGCTAGAATATGTGACCAAGTGGCTTTGAATTACAATGAGATCAACCATTTCTAGCTAGAATATGTGACCTAGTGACTTTGAATTACAAATGAGATCAACCATTTCTAGCTAGAATATGTGACCAAGTGGTTTGAATTACAAATGAGATCAACCATTTCTAGCTAGAATATGTGACCAAGTGGTTTTGAATTACAAATGAGATCAACCATTTGTAGCTAGAATATGTGACCTAGTGGCTTTGAATTAAAAATGAGATCAACCATTTCTAGTTAGAATATGTGACCAAGTGGCTTTGAATTACAAATGAGATCAACCATTTGTAGCTAGAATATGTGACCAAGTGGCTTTGAATTACAAATGAGATCAACCATTTGTAGCTAGAATATGTGACCTAGTGGCTTTGAATTAAAAATGAGATCAACCATTTCTAGCTAGAATATGTGAGCAAGTGGCTTTGAATTACAAATGAGATCAACCATTTGTAGCTAGAATATGTGACCAAGTGGCTTTGAATTACAAATGAGATCAACCATTTCTAGCTAGAATATGTGACCTAGTGACTTTGAATTACAAATGAGATCAACCATTTCTAGCTAGAATATGTGACCAAGTGGTTTTGAATTACAAATGAGATCAACCATTTCTAGCTAGAATATGTGACCAAGTGGTTTTGAATTACAAATGAGATCAACCATTTGTAGCTAGAATATGTGACCTAGTGGCTTTGAATTAAAAATAGGCAGTCAAGGACTGCATGTCGCTACTATAAATAAACAAAAACAGGTAGTCTATAACTACATGTAGGTACTGCGGTTTTGAAATATAGAAGCAATGTGTAGTTGGATTGATTCCTCTGTTGAACTGGTATGTTTGAACTATCTGCTGGAACTTGTTCTTTGGTTCTATATAATGCTAATTTACTGAATCAGAAATGTATTTTAATACAAAGTTTAATTGAAAACAATTGTGACAGCGTACAAATAATTGAACAATAACAGTTGTTATTAACAATCAATATGAACAGCATTGATATCATTAGTGATTGAATATTAATATTAATTTAACAATGAATTGATAATGGCGTCATGACGACTCCGAAACGTCGCTCAATAAATCTTTTCCTTTCTTTGAGTTTTGCGATATTATGCTTTTCCAAAAATTTAACTGAAGTGGTGTTTATTTATTTATTTGACTTCACCTAAATATATGAAAACTTTGAGTATAATAAATAGAATATCTAATTTGAAGATAGGTTTACACTCTAATATACTATGATTTTATGCTATTTTGCACCAGAAACTAGACACATCTCTCGTGTGTAAAGATCTTTTCAGTTCACAGGCTCGCCACACCACCCTCTGTTTGTGTATTGGGCTTCCTGTGTCTTATTTGATCGATCGGCAGTATATAATATGGCCGTAAATTCACTTCTAGAATCCTGTCCTTTTGATATCTTGTATTTCTAAAACTGCTTTCAAAATAAAGATGAATATGCACTTCACTCCTGTGTGTCATTTATTTAGCGATTACAACGGCTTTTAGCGAGTTTTGGGATAAATACTGAAAGAGTAACGAGAGCCGTGTTTGTTTGTGTCTCGCATATAAGTAAAGACATTAAGTTATTTGTTCCTCGAAGAGAATTACTTGACACTTTAAATCGGTTATAGATCTGGCAGTTTACATGGAGCCACTACACAGACAAGAGTCGATCGTCATGGACTGATGGAGCTATTTTAAAGGCCGAACAAACACAAACACAATCGATATTCCACTGGAAAATAATCTCAACAAACCGTCACTGAAAAACTTGAAAACATCTTGATGATCAAACACTTGACACTTTGCACGAGAGATTGGTCCGGTTTCTGGTGCAAAATAGAATAGTAGAGAGTGTAAACTTACCCTTCTAAACAAAGCCGTGAAGCGAAAAGCACATGGAAATCCAACACGACGTATTTTGAACGCTATCGATAAAATGTCGACAAAAATGTCGACGATAAAATGTCGAAAACATCGGGTACATCGTCGCGAGAATCGAATCGGGCTGATTTTCGATCACCTGACTAGTTCCGAACACTATCCGAAGATTAGGACACTTACGGACATACTTACTTTCACACTCGATGACATAGTGGCTACTCTCTTCTAAGAAGAGGAGTAGCCCAAAAATCGAGATCAACCATTTCTAGCGACATCGTGGCTTTGAATTACAAATGAGATCAACCATTTGTAGCTAGAATATGTGACCAAGTGGCTTTGAATTACAAATGAGATCAACCATTTCTAGTTAGAATATGTGACCAAGTGGTTTTGAATTACAAATGAGATCAACCATTTGTAGCTAGAATATGTGACCTAGTGGCTTTGAATTACAAATGAGATCAACCATTTCTAACTAGAATATGTGACCTAGTGACTTTGAATTACAAATGAGATCAACCATTTCTAGCTAGAATATGTGACCAAGTGGTTTTGAATTACAAATGAGATCAACCATTTCTAGCTAGAATATGTGACCAAGTGGCTTTGAATTACAAATGAGATCAACCATTTGTAGCTAGAATATGTGACCAAGTGGCTTTGAATTACAAATGAGATCAACCATTTCTAGTTAGAATATGTGACCAAGTGGTTTTGAATTACAAATGAGATCAACCATTTGTAGCTAGAATATGTGACCTAGTGGCTTTGAATTACAAATGAGATCAACCATTTCTAACTAGAATATGTGACCTAGTGACTTTGAATTACAAATGAGATCAACCATTTCTAGCTAGAATATGTGACCAAGTGGTTTTGAATTACAAATGCATGAGATCAACCATTTCTAGCTAGAATAAATATGTGACCTAGTGGCTTTGAATTAAAAATGAGATCAACCATTTCTAGCTAGAATATGTGACCAAGTGGTTTTGAATTACAAATGAGATCAACCATTTCTAGCTAGAATATGTGACCTAGTGGCTTGAATTAAAAATGAGATCAACCATTTCTAGCTAGAATATGTGAGCAAGTGGCTTTGAATTACAAATGAGATCAACCATTTGTAGCTAGAATATGTGACCAAGTGGCTTTGAATTACAAATGAGATCAACCATTTGTAGCTAGAATATGTGACCAAGTGGCTTTGAATTACAAATCAGATCAACCATTTCTAGCTAGAATATGTGACCTAGTGACTTTGAATTACAAATGAGATCAACCATGTGTAGCTAGAATATGTGACCAAGTGGCTTTGAATTACAAATGAGATCAACCATTTGTAGCTAGAATATGTGACCTAGTGGCTTTGAATTAAAAATGAGATCAACCATTTCTAGCTAGAATATGTGACCAAGTGGCTTTGAATTACAAATGAGATCAACCATTTCTAGCTAGAATATGTGACCAAGTGGCTTTGAATTACAATTGAGATCAACCATTTCTAGCTAGAATATGTGACCTAGTGACTTTGAATTACAAATGAGATCAACCATTTCTAGCTAGAATATGGGACCAAGTGGTTTTGAATTACAAACTAGACGCTTTACAAGCGTTCACTCGTGCCCTGGTGCGATTGAGTACTGGGATGGGATGCACTGCAGCATGAAAGACGCATAGTGGTCTCGTTCCCAGTCCCACTCGATTGCAGATTGTGTTTAGTCATCATAGGTGTATTTAGCCTGATCTCCCCATCCCCGTCTGATGGACATTGTAGGATTTCGTGTTCCTGACGTCACACCTCTTTCTTCTGCCGATGGCCAATGATATCGCTGGTAAGAAAGAAGGTCAATGACACAAAACCGAACGGGCAGTTCCTCTGTTTATGTGAAGAGTTAGCCGGGAGTTCTATGATGCTTAATTCTACGCCAAAAAAGTGATAATATTGAAGTTTTCGACAACATTGAATATTCGATGCATAATATGTGGGCTACAATTAAGTTATTTCTCAAGAAAGACTGTCTGTTTTTGAGCACTCTAAGTTG
Source organism: Actinostola sp. cb2023 (assembly GCA_033675265.1). Lineage (NCBI taxonomy): Eukaryota > Metazoa > Cnidaria > Anthozoa > Actiniaria > Actinostolidae > Actinostola > Actinostola sp. cb2023. The sequence goes on along the minus strand of JAUJYZ010001451.1, from coordinate 592,631 downwards.
GATTTTAAAGGTGTGTTTCAATACTTATCGGTTTCTGATCAGCAGCAACAGGAGGGAATTTTGTGTGCGCATGCGTCGCCACAGTCAGATGAACGGCAAGATGTACTCGAGACAAGTTGTTTGGTTCCAATGTTTACAGTTTTTGCGGACGTATTACGAGAATTGTATGTACTGAACACGCAGAAATGAATTCTTAATGCTATCTTTGTGCCTTAAAGTTATTTCATTGGTCGAAATATTGGAGTATTATGCCTTTATTTGATATCAAATTCCTGTTCTTTTGCTGTGATAAATACTCTATTTTGGACAACATGGCGGCCAGCTGACATGGAGTAAACAGTTTGTCTACGTTGCAAGCTCAGTCGCGAAGAAGATTTAAGGAAAAGTAAATACATTTGGTCAATTCTTATACATATGGAATGTATATTATTATACTTTAGCTTTCATCAACTTCAAATAAACGAGGGTAAACTCGTGTATGATGTCTGGAATACTCAATTATCCCAATCTTTAAAGTTAGTTATCTCGAAATTGAGCCGAAATCTCCACAATTTCCACAACATAATTCATTAAAGTCATGTTTCCTGTTTTGAAAAATTCCAATAACTTCTCTGGGAAAAATCGCTCGGTCGAAGATTTTCGACAATTTCTTCGTCATAATTTGTAGAACGTGAATTCGTCGTCAACACATTTATTATGGTATTCGTTTTATGGTAGGGCCTCTTCTGTCAGTGTTCCAATGTTCTTGTAATGTTCCCATCCAAGGTCATCATTTTAGATATGATGCTGAGATCGGTCAAAGTGTAAACATTTTATTGAAGTGTAAAGTTTGCATAAATTTCATTACTCAAAAATATACATTTTTTGTTTTGCATTTTGCTTGAATTCCAGCCCAAATCTCCACAAAAAATTACCATTTCATAGAACTATGTACCATATGCTTTCAGTATACATTATTGAGATTGTTGGAAAAATTCGCCAGAAGAGATAAAATTACATTTTTTATGATAACAATAACAATATTTTCATGGAAAGGTCGGGGAAGAGATCTAAATTGTTTTCAAATTCGACGAAACTTTGTACAGGTATAGCAAATAAATACCACAAGACACCAGGACAGTTTCAAGACTGTTGTTACAGTATTTATAGAAAAAAATTAATAAAGATATAATCCACAAAATCCCAGCTTGGGCTTCCTGTGCCGTCAATATCAAACATAATACGAATTTTGTGAATAGCCAGTGTGCAGTGAAAAGCCAGAATTAAATTAACATTTGACTATATTTTATTAAGCCTTTTTGTCGAAATCTGATGATCAAAATAGCAACAGAATAAAATATAGCATTATTATTGCTATAATCGGTTTTTGTGCTTCCGAAATCACGCTTTTATGGTCCAGCGGTTAAGCGCATGCTCATACAAATTTCCCTACTGTTATCAGCAGCAATACCAATCTCGTCCCCAGAGCCTGCGTTACTTTCGGCCAGCGACGAGAACGTAGGCTCTGGCATAATCCATTTTTGGGAACAGGATTTCTTGTTCTTCCGGTTTTAGAGCGCATGCGCAAGTTAGCTGGGCAGTTGGCAATCTCGTCCCCAGAGCCTGCGTTACTTTCGGCCAGCGACGAGAACGTAGGCTCTGGCATAATCCATTTTTTGGGAACAGGATTTCTTGTTCTTCCGGTTTTAGAGCGCATGCGCAAGTTAGCTGGGCAGTTGGTTGTCGATTCAAATTGTCGATTCAGGTTTCAGTGGAATCCTTCGAAAGGTTTCATTAGGGAATAGAGTACCCTTTAAAAGCACTTGGTAAAGAAGATATAACAGTGAAAGAAGCGCAGTATCTGAAGTCTTTATTAAAAGCAGTGGTTTTACAGCAGAAGGATACGCGAACAGTTCTTCCTACGGGTTTATATTTACTCGTGTCTACTTTACATATCAATTAATTATTTGAATCTATCATCTTCATCTTCTCTGGTTATTGTTGTCTCTCCTTCAAATGTATTTCTTTTGAATATTTCGTCTTCGTAAGCACCTCGATTGGCACTGCCTTTCAGTTGCTAGCCTAAAGAACTATTAGATTTACGATCGACATCTCTTCGTGTAAATTTTAGCTTCGTTTGAAAACTTGTCAAGACACTTCGAGATACATATAAGCTTAGATAAACTGGATTTTTCTCTGTGCTTAGATATTTTATTATCGCAGATCGAGGCGACATGAGGTTAAAAGAAGACTGCTCGCAGGGTAGGCGACATGTTTAAAATAACATGTCAATGAAACCGTTGAAAAATGTTAATTTTTGTTTTGAACGGAAGTTGGGACACCGGTTTGTTTTGACAACTCAATTTTCATTGGATATATTTCATTTCCGGAATCTTGCGCGTGCGTAGTTTCTAAAATGGAATAGCCAATCAAATTGTCTCAAAAATGGATTATGCCAGAGCCTACGTTCTTCGCCGCTGGTCGAAAGTAACGCAGGCTCTGGGGACGAGATTGGGCAGTTGGTTGTTGTCGATTCAAATTGTCGATTCAGTTTCAGTGGAATCCTTCGAAAGGTTTCATTAGGGAATAGAGTACGCTTTAAAAGCACTTGGTAAAGAAGATACAACAGTGAAAGAAGCGCAGTATCTGAAGTCTTTATTAAAAGCAGTGGTTTTACAGCAGAAGGATACGCGAACAGTTCTTCCCGGCTACGGGTTTATATTTACTCGTGTCTACTTTACATATCAGTTAATTATTTGAATCTATCATCTTCATCTTCTCTAGTTATTGTTGTCTCTCCTTCAAATGTATTTCTTTTGAATCTTTCGCCTTCGTAAGCACCTCGATTGGCACCGCCTTCGAGATACATATAAGCTTAGATAAACTGGATTTTTCTCTGTGCTGAGATATTTTAATATTGCAGATCGAGGCGACATGTTAAAAATAACATGTCAATGAAACCGTTGAAAAATGTTAATTTTTGTTTTGAACGGAAGTTGGGACACCGGGTTGTTTTGACAACTTTCATTGGATATATTTCATTTCCGGAATCTTGCGCGTGCGTAGTTTCTAAAATGGAATAGCCAATCAAATTGTCTCAAAAATGGATTATGCCAGAGCCTACGTTCTCGTCGCTGGCCGAAAGTAACGCAGGCTCTGGGGACGAGATTGCAGCAATACATTTGCAACAAAATATGCCTCACGACACTCAAGAATTACATGAAGATGACTTCGGACTTGGAAGAACTATGTAAAGCATTAAAACGAGAAATTATTTAAACAAATGTGCTTCAAATAAACATCGCCAACTATTCCGGTCATCTTGAGCCCGCGACGAACAGCGGTCTTCCCCAATCGAATAATGACAATCGCGAACAAAAATACAAGGCTTGACTGGGAAGCGAGCAAATCAAGGGAAATAAAAGTGTACGTTCTGAAGAAAATTAATTTGCCAAGATGGAATAGCATTCTACTACTCCATATACTTTGTTCTGGCTAATAAAAATTACGAAAATATAAATTCCTACCATTCGTTTTAAACTAGTCGTTCGACGTGTATATCGTCCATACTGCCTCTGTAAATTTGGATAAAAACATGCGAAAGTGCGAAGTTCCAAGTCTAATTGTGGAAATACAGATGACTCTATCCAAATTGCCAAAATGGGTATATAAAGTAGACATACCAGTAAGGCCATTCACGAAAGCATGTCTAGATTAGAGATAATTACACCATTTCCTATTGACTTTGAAAATGCTCCATTATCACCAAATGAGAACACCAAATGTCCGCTTCCGATGGGCAAAACATAGTGAAGTTTGAAGTCGAAACTTTACCGAAAATCGTCATGTTTGGTACCCAAATAAAGCTCAGTTATCCATCTTTCATTTGCCGTAAAGATCCATGGGATAGCTGTTAAAGCACAGGGATACCGTCGCAAGTAAGTTAGATTTATCCAAGTTCGGGCCTGAGGGCGCTTGGGCTCCCTGTGCTATTGATCAAAATCGTCAAACCGAGTTAGTATTTCGCTTCTAAAATGTTTCTTCGATAATATTGGGCTCTAAATATACCTAACACATACAGTTTGGTAGTTGTTTGAATGTCTAACGGTGTTTAATTGACTAAAGGAGCCTTATTTAACCTGTTTTGGAGCGAATTTTTACTGATACGAGTGATCAATCGAAGTCTATGTTCCGAAGGAAAGCCGCTGAGTGAATTTCGGCTCAGGATGACCGGAATAGTTGTCGATGGCGAGGAATCAGTGAGTTAATTTCACCCATCCAAGCGGCCTATCAGCCGCTTCAAGTTCAACTGTCAACTGCACAGAGAAGCTCAGATACCACTTCTAAAGACTCTAAAAGCGCTAAAACAGTCCTTGTTCTGAGACCGAGTACAAGACAGTATGCAATTCATTGCAAATTCTAAACCCACGATTGCTCTATTCTTGGTTCAACCATATGCATCTGCTATTACTCGTGCCCAGGCCTTTGGTCGCACGAGTTGACTTTTTGTTGGTCCATGTCGCGAATCTGCAATCGAGTGGGACTGGGAACGAGACCATGAGGCTTGAGAATTCCAAAATGGATTCGCAAGACACGATGGAAGACGCTTCATGTGGATTTGTTTTTGGGAAATCTCGCACTCTTTACTCGTCAGAGTGTTCAGTGAGTAGTCAAAGACGAGAAGATCTTCAAACTTGATATCGTCACCCCTTCCATTCGTGAGGGAGAGTAGATATAAAATGGCGGTTCTGGCCCAGGTATGTACCGGTATTACCGGCATTCACACCCAATACCGGTATACAAGCGCAGCTTGGTCCCCAGTATACGGTACAAGCGCAGCTTGGTCCCCAGTATACGGTATAAGTGCAGCTTGGTCCCCAGTATACGGTATAAGTGCAGCTTGGTCCCCAGTATACGGTATAAATGCAGCTTGGTCCCCAGTATACGGTATAAGTGCAGCTTGGTCCCCAGTATACGGTATAAGTGCAGCTTGGTCCCCAGTATACGGTATAAGCGAGGTCCCTGATACCGGCATAAGCGAAGCTTGGTCCCCGGTAGTGCCAGACCGACCGGCCGAAGCCTTTTTTTTTGTTTCCGCACTTCTATTTATTTTATTTTTTTATTTTTTTATTTTTTTAAAATATATATATCCAACTTGAGTTCACTTTATATATTTATAATAATTATTATTTTTGTTGTTCTGAAGAAAAGAGCAGGTCACCTATTGTTTTTGGCTGACTCCATCTTTTGTGTCGTAATTTCCGGTAAGGAAAGCCTATTGTTTTCTAACAGACCTTTTGTTTACACACGTGTCTATTTTTAGAACGACCGTTTGGTCTTTCGCTGACGTTTTTTATTTTCTTCACGGTTCGTGACACAAACAAGTGACGTCAGCACAAACAAACATAAACTAAAGAATACAAATCTTTATTCATATATATATTATTAAATCGTGAAACAACTGATAAGTTTTGTTTGAATTTTAAATATTGATAGGGGTCCATTGTTTAAGAAAGTTCTTCTGACTCAAATAAAAGCTTTCCTTGTCCTCTCGAGGGTGGAAAACCAAACAAACTACTCTTCTCTCCCTCCTTGTTCACATCGCCTAGTTCTAAATTCTTCTCTTCGTTTGGAAATCGCGCTCGTTCATGTTCCGATAATATACTTGATGGGATCCAAACAATATCTTAGCTTTTTTACTTGTGGGTGGTACATCAAACAAACCGCTCCTCTTTCCGGTCTCCTTCTTCTCTTCACATTTGTCCCCTTTGTTTTCAGTTGAAATCGCCTCTGTTGATATGGGAGGAGATTACAGTCAATCACGTGACGGTTCTTTATCCAATATTCGTAAGCCAAGACTGCATCCATCGTTGTCAAACATTCGCGTGGTTCGCAGGCAGCAGAGGCCGTAATAGCCTAAACTTGACCACTGGTTCAATATATTTTTCCTCCATACCTCAATTGCACTGACCATGAAGCACGAGTGTTGTGAAATAGAATACTATTTTTACGGTGGAGATTCGGTGGATAACGTCATTATTCGGTGGAGGGTGACGTCATATTCGCTGGATCATGTTCGGTGGACCCTTCGGTGGATGACGTTGTATTCGGTGGACATTCGATGGACCCTTCGGTGGAGGGTGACGTCATATTCGCTGGATCATATTCGGTGGACCCTTCGGTAAATGACGTCAACCCCTTTGTCTTGGAAATCTATATACATGTAACCACCATCCACTAGACTCCAGCAAAATCGATTCCGACTGAAGACAAATCAGAGAAACGAACAATGGAACTGAGAAGTTCCCTGGAGATCTGCAGGAAAGAAGAGGAAGCAAACCGATGAACCGGAACCTCTCTCTAAGAAAATCAATTAGGACATGGTGGAAAACCTATGTGAACAGATGCAAGAGTTTTAAAAGTATATATGAATGGTCAAGAAAACTACGTACAAGAGTCCAAAATCCTGTTTCGATTCGCAATACCAAGAACGAGCGCGACGACGGGGAGAGCCGAATTAGGAGATGGCTCCTTTCAGAAATTGTGAAAAGAAAGGCGATTCTACGTTTTGGATGAATGTGTTGGTTGTGGTTCGTACTCGCATGAACAGCATTTAACCAGCAAAGATACTTTTGGACCTGATTCCCCCTGTACTGAAGCAAGAGTTTGCTATCCTTCCAATTAGCCAGCCTGAATATAAGATATGAAACAAAATTTGGAGATCTATGTGAAAGACCTCTTCAATTCTATGACTATGTTCATGAGACCTATCCAACGACGTCTCCCATCTACTTTAGTACTATTGCTAGAGCATTGTCAGTGGAGTGCTTTATTAGAAAAGATTTCGACACCTATCCTTAATGGGAGAATATGTTGAAAGAAGAAAATAATTATTGCCCTTTTTTCCGATATTGATGGTGGAGTTATAGTGCGAAGGCCTCCGTATGTGATGCTTACTGCATCGGGTTCCTACGATTTTGAAATTTTGGAAACAGGGAACGATTTTTGAGCTCGTCACGTGATGCTTGACAAGCACTATTGCAATACAAAAACGAAAACAAAAGCATCGTAATTTACAACCTTTCTTTTTAATCTAAAAGTAGCACATCATAAATGTTGTTGGAACGTATAAGGGTTTGCTTTGGTTTCTTTTGGAACATCTAATTTGTGAAAGAGTTCTGTGTTGATGAGATTGTCTCTCGTTTCCATAATTTTTCGATATGCAGGATCTTTCCTCAATTGGTGTATCCATTTCATATGTTCCATCAACACTTCTCTCAACTTTGTATTCAGTTCGTTTTCATGTAAACATCGTAGAAATCGTACGACCACTGCTATGTTATCTTGGAGCAGAAGCTGTGCAGTCTTTTGCTTTTTTTTAATGGCAAAAAGGAAAAAAGGAAAAATATAATGAATGAAAAAAATCGAGGTTGAGTATTTAATAAAACACGTATTCCATTCGCGCTTGTTGGATCTGAGATTAATATATCTAACTCGGCTAACGCCTCGTTAATTGGTTATTTATTGAAGAAATATAAACGAGCGCGCGTGCTATGTGCAGATTTATAGCACGCGAGGACTGATCAGAACACGAGAGAAGTGTTAGGAGAAGCACATAGCACAGCTGGCAAGTTTTCTATTTCTTTATTTACACCCGCGACATCAACTCAATTGTTATATTGTATTCTATAAAAGAAATATAGATCTTGCCCGCTGTACTATATGTGCATATTTATAGCGCATAGAGACTGATCAGAACACTCGAGAAGTATTTGAGAAGCACTCCGCGTTAACACTTCTCTCATGTTCTGATCAGTTCCCGCGTACTATCAATCTGCAAATAGCACGCGCGCTCGTTTTATATTTCTTCTATATATAGAATTCAACATTTCACTACACAATTAATGATACGAAAAGAGCGACGAGGTACAGTGATAGCTAGTATCACGTTATAGTCCATATTACGGATTATAATATAGCTTACATGGTACGCGCGCTCTGATTGGCTGATTCCCTGTCAAAATCTATGATCTATTATTACGCGCCCACCGTGTTTTGCAGCGCGCGCTCGATGGCGTAAATGGCGTCAGTAGTAGCGCGCGCGAACGCGCGCACAACTACAATTTTATTCAAAAACACGACAGAATCCCCAATTCAACTGTCTTGCCATTTTTATCTTTGGCTATATCATAAAAGCAATAGAAGACAAATGTCCGTGGTTTATTGGCGAATTAGATAACTCGGGATGTTGGGAGAACACTTGAAAAGTTTGGAAACTTTTCTCGTGTTCTCCCAACATCCCGCGTGATCTATTTCGCCAGTAAACCAAAGACATTTGTCTTCTATTGCTTAAAGTGCCTATCACCCCTGTGAGATTGTTTTAAAAGTATATTCAATATAAGCTGAGTAGTTGGTGGGTTCAGTATTTTGTGATTTGAACCTTGTGTTTACGAGTTATAGAGATTTGAAATCTCAATATGCAAATTTGATGACGTCTACTAAGGAATTTGCCATAACTTATTTAGATTTTGTCAAGAAGAGCTTATATTTTGAAATGGGGAAAAAGTTATAAATTCATTTACAAAGACTGTGAAAATATTCTGTAAGTTTTCAAATGTCAATAATCAGCACAAGGGCGTTTTTGTATAATAAATGAAGTCTTAGTAGACGTCATCAAATTTGCATATTGAGATTTCAAACCTCTATAACTCATAAACGCAAGGTTCAAATCACAAAATACTGAACCCACCAACTATTCAGCTAATATTGAATACATGTTTTAAACAATCTCACAGGGGTGATAGGCACATTAAATAAACGGCCTCTTCAAATAAGCCGCTGAATTGCATTGTTTAGTAAATGAAATACATGGAGGTCAGTTGAAGGCATATAACCAAGACCTTTGTACGTGGTAGACACGTGGTACCCCTCGGCTTTTTGAATGAGATATTTCAGCCAAGACCGATGGAAATGTATCCGGAGAGATAACAAAGTCATCGTCATCGTCCATGTTCATTTCTAGACCTGAAATCTGACTGTTTCTATCAGTTAACCTATATCAGTTTAAATATATCTTACTATTGATAACACCAATCAGACAAGCTCCTATGACGTGAGTACCTCTTCTAACGAGGACGATAAGGCATTACCAGTAATACAATAAATGTATGAATGCATTTCGTTCTAGTATCACGTGCACAGCAGAATTATCACTGATTTCATACTGATTCCATGTCATGTGATCGTCCTTTAAACAGCTTCATAAATGGGAAATCTATGGCTACAGTTTCGCTTTGCTGCAGGCTCAACTCTTAACTACTTTGGCACTTCAAAGGATTTTGTAAGACGGCGTAAGACCCAAGTAACTTAGGCAGGAAGCGGCCACCAGTATTTAGTGGTTATTATTTACACTAAAAAAACAAATACAAATGTTTCCTGTTTCGAAATGGATATTTTTTTGGGAAAAAAATAAAAATAAACAGTACTTCTAGTAATGTTTGAGATACACACGGACTATTTGAAAAGGATTGTATTTCTAACGACAACTATATATTTGTCAAGGACGACTTCAGTATCTAGAACACTAGATAAGTCTAGTACTTAGTGTGAACCGGTTGCGTTATTTATAATGTGTTTCTATTTTTGTAAGATCAGGAAGTTCTTTTTTACTTTATGTCGGTAAGTGATAATGATGCTCATTTACAGTCGTTATCCAATAGCCTTTCAATGTCAGCTGTCGATATAGTTTCACTCTCACATCTCCCTTCACTTCATCACCGATAGCTTGTCATCAACAGCTACACAAAAAGGTTTTCCAACTTTGTCGTGAAATTGAAAGGTGAGCTATGAATGTGTGGTTTTTCATCCAGCAAAGAACAATAATTCCAGATTTCATTTACATTTGCCTAGAATTCCTCTCTCAATGATGAGATTTTTGAGCAAGAAGTGAATACATGTGTTGTTATTAATAACTGTTCATATGATTGTTGATATATCTTGTGGTTGTAGGGCACACTATAGCTAGTTTACACTGGTTCAGAGAAACCATTAACTTGTAATCCATTAAAGTTCGACATATTTCGCATACCTATGACTATCTAACTTGCTAAGATGAATCTAGAACATATATAATCTTTTCAACTGTTCTTTTTGTCATACATCATATAACTGCAGTAATCAATACTCAAGTGCTCAGACATTTAGGCGCCAATATCTGTCCCTTTTCTCTTCCACCCCAAACAGGAAATGTATTGATTATCAATGCTTTTAAGGTATTGTGTGTTAATAATGTGTGTACTAGGCCTAAGACTTCCTAGCTTATTCAGGGAGTCTTTTAAGGGATTTAACGCAGACCAAATCGAGACACTGTCCGAGACATTGCCGTGTATACGACTGATATCATTACACATTTCAACGGTAATTAATATGCATCGCTTTTATTAATTTATTAAGTTATAAAACGACACAATGCTGCCAAATGGCAATATCAGGACTGATTTATTCAAGTGAAAATACTGTACATCACTAGTGAGCTAACCAACTAAGCGCCGTATCATAGTCGGCCATATTCGGCATATTTGATGTTTATGATTGACGGACGTCTATTGCGAACTTACCGGTCGCAACTTTCTTCGCGGGGGTGCCTCTGGGGTGTTACTAAAACGAGTAACGGAGTAATGAGTAACGACAAAATGAATATCAGTCGAATACGCCCTATGCACGAGTGCTGATTTTCGAGATCAGGATACTAGAATCTTTTGACATAAAAATAACCACTGCCATCTGAAAAAGCAATTATTCATCAATATTTTTGGAAATTTTCAAAAGTATTGGATAAAATCCCGCGAAGATATCGTAAATGACATTTATAGAGTTTAGTATGGGATTTTGCCGTCATGAGTACACAGCCTCGTTCTGGTGTATTTTTAGAATTAAAAACGTTCATAACTCCGCAAGGACATGTCATTTCGTCCTAAAACTTTTACACTTATCTTATATAAATATGTTCTTTTAGTGGAACATGTTAAACCTTGATATTAAGCAATTTAGAAAATTGATGTACATCAGAACGAGGCTGTGTGTACTCATGACGGCAAAATCCCATACTAAACCCTATAAATGTCATTTACGATATCTTCGCGGGATTTTATCCAATACTTTTGAAATTTTCCAAAAACATTGATGAATAAACAGAAATGTCTGAAATGGGAAATTTGAAAATCTCGTTCAATAATTAATCTTCGGATCGCGCTAAAACTTATAAAAGAAAGCCTAGCGTTGACGATTTCTTTTATAACATATAGTCACTGCAAATTCAAATAAAACGCCGGATTTGAATTTCCGATCGATTGATTTCAGAGCGCGCGCTATGGCGATGACGTGAGCTTCCCTAGCCGTAGGGTGTGTCCGTGGACTTACGGACACACGCTAACCAACCAATCAGAGCGCGCGTTATATCATACCTATGTTATAAAGTTATTTCTTGATCAAATATTGCGGCCGATCAACACCACGTGTTGTGACGGCCCCACAGCCCATCAACCACAGGTGGCTCAACTAATAATAAAAGTAGTGCCTGGTAGGATAAGATTCTTTGTCTTATGATGACCCGACAACGCTTTTGCAATAACAGTCTTGTATTATTCGCTGCACAGGTCAAATATTCGAACGTTTCTCGGCTGCTCTTACGCTTGTAAAACTGGCTAAATCTAAAAAAATTACAGTGGAAACTTGGAAATCAATGTACGAGCGCGCCAAAACTGTATAATTTCTCGCACGCTGATTGGTTAATTTTCATCACACGATTCTGCATGATTGATTGGAAAGCCAGTTTGAAGTAACTACCAAAATACGACTCCCATATTTCGCGCATTCTTGTGCATATTTCGTGCGTTCTTTGACAAAATAATAAAAATAAATGTATATATTAATTTCAGGAACCCACGTTAACGCCAATAGGGCGTTAAAATAATAAACATCGTCTAACTAAACATCAGAATAAAATCCAGTACACAAATGGTATATGCCAATTTCGTTTTAAAGAATTAAGTTCAAGCTTTATAAAATCAATAATCTGTTGGGACACATATCAAGCTTTAAAAATATTGTGTGCTGAGTTAGTAAATTATTATCAAAACACTGAAGACAGGGGACCCAAGTAATAACATTCAAAAATAGTTTTGATCTTTTTGTGTGAGAAAAATCAGGGAATTAGTCACTAATACCTCCTATGATTCTCTGGGGTTCAAACTTGTGTGACTCAAGTGTGGTTAACTTGAATTTATTCGCAAATAGTCCAGGAGAAAAGCTCTCTTTCTCAAGCATAACGTGTTAATTCGGCATACAATGGTGCGTGACCAAGATTATGGTATATTTACCACGCTTTGCATTACTACGCGACCACCCGGGACGGGTGTTACTAAAATGACGAGTAACGGAGTAATGGGATAGTAATGAGAAAACGAGCAACAGGCAAATTTCGACACAGATCGAAACCTGGGTGTCCGAGTGGTTATGCCTCGGTTTGCATCTCATCGCTGTGGTGCCTGGTTCACGGACCGGGCGCTTCATGTGAGTTGAGTTTGTCAGTTCGTTCTCTCCCTTCCTTCGAGGGTTTTTCTCCGGGTAGTAATCGAAGATTCAAACGTCGGTGAAATGGCCCAATTTCAAACCAAGCACCCGAATTTATACCCAGGGACCGCAAAGCATTACTACAGCGAAGCACGGACTAAAACACGTGGGAATTGTATTTATTTTACTTATTTCCCTGTGCAGTGCTAATTATGTATGCAATGCGAAGAGCCACGACATCATGCAAACCACAGGTAGCCCAACGCTTAACACGTGACAGAAATCCGGAAACCAAAAGATCGAAAATCTACCTGACATCCAGACTACAGGTAGCCCAACGTAACACATGGCATAAATCCGGATTCTAAAAGATCGCTGCGCTCGCAGCAGCATAAACTTTGCATATCGTGATCTGTATATAGTCCTTTACTGATAAAGAACCTGAATATATTATATCAGTACTGGCAGGAGTCCATAAGTAGGAGCGTCCATGCTCCATACTGGGTCTGTCACAGCGTTTTCACAACTGTGGTTATTTTTAGAACAGTTTCCCGCGAAAGAAGGTCATTTGACCAATCAGAGAACGTTTCTGGTATAATAATAATACGGTATGACGGTTTCATTTCCGGTTTCACGACAAAAATAAAATGGCGGACAGACCCGAATAGATGAATGTATAAATAAAAGTCAGGATTATCCAGTTTATTTTGTGTCTGATTCCTATTTTTATCATACCAACAACTTCCCGGGATTCCCGCATAGGCCGCTACTTTGAACCTTGACCTAAAATTCTAGACTGCGTTTCCCGAACGAAGTGAACTTACAGGATTTGAATCTTGAAGTGATGACCAGGCGGTTTCGTGGCAGAGTTTCGTGGATAGAAAATGTGAACGCGTGTTTTCTGATCAGAAATATCAGTTCCTGTTAACTTCACGGAAAAATACAAAAGTATTATGAAGCGTTGTGCTCTGCTGAAACGTTAGAAAATCAAAGTGAAAGCAGTTCTTCGCGAGCACATGGTTCACAGCACGGCTTACTTCCATCAGTCAAAAACCTCTTACTGCTCAAAATAGTTTGATGAAAGAGACGAAAATATGTTATTGAAAGTCTTAGGCTATAAAGGCAGCATTGCATCCACACGCTACAACAGCCTTGTGACATGCAAACTCCTACGTTTTTGTCTGAGCATATCCATGAAGATATCTCCTCCATGTCATCTTTGGTTACATCTGTATTGACATTTGGATTCTTCTCCTTTGTCGTCGATTTCTTCTCAGTCTTCTCAGTCGGTCCCTTCGTCTTCGAGTTCTTCGAACCAATAGCTTTGGATGCCTTAGGCTTAGAATCACAATCGTCACCACCAGTACTATCACTTACTTTCAAGTGATTCTGTTGTGCCGGATGACTCAATACTGTAGCTTTCACTATCACTAGACGATTCGTAGTTTAGTTCACTTGAAGAATACTCTTTGTCGCTATCGGATGCAATATTTATTTTACCTGCCATCTCATCAAAATTCATAAAAAACGTCATAACGAAAACGTTCTCTGATTGGTCAAAATTCGCGGAAAAACTGTTCTAAAAAAAACCACACTTGTGAAAACGCTGTGACACTACCCAATACCGTATGGACGCTCCTACTTATGGGCTCCTGGTACTGGTAGATAATGACACTATTGGAAAAAAAGTCACGTGATTGGGCAGATGCGGATTTTTGGAGCTGGTCCGGAGAAAGCCGTATCCGGGCCAGGCACTGCGTCAGGAGATTGTTTCTACTCTTTTGCAGCTAAATTTATTTTTAATTACGACAGTGAACACAGTAAACGCTGCAAGCAAAAATACAAATGCTGGAAACAAAACAGACTAAAGCCTGAGCGCGCATTTATTATTGGACGAGAGGGAATGGCGACTTGAGAAAAGTGTTGACGAAGACTGCTAGAGACGAAGGGCATCAGTTTCATGCACTAATCATGTTTTGCTGTGGAACCAAAATTACATCAGAATTTGGGATGGTTGCGGTGAAGCTTTACCTACCTCAGTGAGGGATTCAGTTTCAAGTACACGAAAACGATCAGCTCTAAATGTCCATCTTCAAGTAGTAAAGACTGTAAGCTTACTACTACTAGTAGTGGTACACGTGCAAATCTCTCGTTTGATGCTTTCAGAGAGATGAAAGGTTGAGATTTACTGAAGTTTCGTGATGGTGAGCTGAAAAGTGTCAGGGGATCAAATCTTCCCTTGAAAGTAAGTCCTGCCATCGGACAAGGACAAGCTCTTACAAAAAAACGCCGAACGATCAAATTTAACAAAAATCTGATCAGCTAGATCCGTAGACTTTTGCCTTGTTGTATCTAGACAGAAGTGCAGTCAACTGATTGCCAGGGAGTGACTCAAATCTTTTCACTACAAAGATACAAGGAAGAGCTGGGGAAATCCTACCAGCGGATTACATTGTTTTTGTGTCTCAAAACAGATTATACACAGTCACTTTACCAAGAATACATTTCGTTCATTTATTTGAGCTCTTTCAGTGTGAAATAGCTGTATTAGTAGGGGTAATAGCATGGTTTGTAGTGATATTTGGGATAAATACCACGAGTATTTGGGACAATTTTGAAATATCACGAGTGGTATTTATTATAAGTAATACCATGGCACTGAGGGATATTAGTGATTAAATGTCCCCGAAGCCGAGGGAAATTTAGTGGAAGTCCCGAGCCTCCGGGCGAGGGACTTTTACTAAACTTCCCGAGGCTGAGGGACATTTAATCACTAATATCCCGAAGAAGCCATGGTATTAGTTTGTAATACCATGATCACCGAGGAAATGGACAAAAATACAGGCTTGAGTTAACCGTAAAGGAGAATATATTATAGTGTTTTGTGAAAGAGCAGTTGATTAGACTGTACTCTGGGGAATGCTTCATGTTGCACATCTTTGTTTCATTTACACAATAAAATGGGTATAAATTAGTTATAGTAAGGAGTACCTGAAGGTAAACAGATCAGAAATGGCGGAAGGTCGGTTTACTTTTGTGAGAGATGATGAAGTGGAGCAAGTAAGGGAGAATACGGTTCCTCAAGACACTAAAAAGCACACTGCTTGGAGTAACAACGCCTATAAAGAATGGGCACAAGCTAGACAGAACGAATTCAGAGACTTTGAACCTGAAAATAAAGAGTTTCCATCTGTGCCACCGATAACAGAGATAACTGACTGTTGAAGAAATTAACTACTGGTTGTCGAACTGATTTGCAATGGAAGTAAGAAAGAAAGCCGGCAGTCAGTATCGCCACGAAGTTCTGTACAGCCTATTTTGTGGTTTGAATCGTCTAATAAGAGAACAACAATATCAATAAGTAAATCAATAGATAATATATACAGAAAAAGAGGAAAGTGCCAACTAATATAATATTTCATTGTGCGAACAAATAACAGAAATAGGTCTAATAAAATATACTTTGAATTCGACTTTTGTGCATTTCCTTCTATTGCGCATGCGTTAAAGATGTTGTGGATATCAAAATACCACTGTATTTTCAGCTTCACACATCCCACACCTCTTGAATGCTCGAGTCATCATAAGTAGAGGAGCGATTATTAAAGTACTATTCGGTTTGCTCTTGGGTCCCAATGATTGTGTGTACACCTGGTGTATATGAGGGACTGACTTGCATCCTCATGCATAGTAATGAGGGAGATTTAGTCTAAATGTCCCTCATGAATATAATCATGAGGGATATTTAGTCTAAATTTCCCTCATGATTGTATTCATGAGGGACATTTAGTCTAAATTTCCCTCATGATTGTATTCATGAGGGACATTTAGTCTAAATTTCCCTCATTACTATGCATGAGCGATGCTTGACTTGAGCTTTCGCGAGGGATGTTCGATGTTAAATGTCCCTCGTGGAACAATGAAAACCGAGGTGATCATGGTATTATCCCAAATATCACGTACAAACCATGCTATTATTTGTTTATACCACTATCTGAAAAATAACTTTGCAAGCGGCAATAGTACACGCTCGACTGAACTAACACAACACAGCAAACTGCCTAGTTTTACTGTCAGCTGTGAAAAAAACATAAACAATCTGTGTTCTTATAACGATCGTTTTTCGAAGTCAGACAAAGAATGAAAACACAGAGTAAATAGTGATCTAGGCTTCATTTATTACCTTTTGTAGTGATCTTTCTTTGATTTTGACAATGGCTAAAAACACATCACTCACTCGTCAATCTAGTATCGATCTTTTTCCGCTGTCTTCTGCAGAGTCATCCAAAGAATAGCTTCTTGAAATGCTAAACATCATCCATGTGTATGTACTTTTGGCTTTTGGTGCTTTTGGGGACTTGTTTATGGTTCATTTTTTGTCTTTTAGCACTGAAAACATTCTTTGGTTTCGTCCGCCATTTTGCTTCCATGAGGCATGAGGGTGGTTACCATAGAAACTGTAATATCACAGGCAGCCCAACCATTGTTTCTGAGGCTATTTATAATTATTAAAAATATATATTTGCATGCGCTCGTCTTTTTTTGATGGGATTCCTGTGGTAGAGCGCGCGCGCGCGATACGTATTATATTGGTTTCCCTGTGCATAGAAATGTATAATGTTGGGATCCCTGTGGACGCGCCCGCAGCAATGTACATAGTGAAAGAGTGAAACAAGGTGTGAAACTGATGGCATATCATGGCCTAGGGCCAAAACACATTCACACTAGGATAGGTTGTGCGGCGCAGAGGAGGTTGGTCACTACCCCGCGGAGAATCATGGGTAAAATTTAAAATTATTCAGTTGATGTCAAACCGTCGTGAAGACAGGAGCTCACGGAGGTACTCCAAGCTCAATTATAGTGACTATGAACGCTCTCGAAGAACAGTAAGTTAACTCAGATGTATTTTGGTTTTAACTCAGACTGAAACAAGACTTTTTTAGATGTCGGAACACCGCTTTTCAGGCTTTTGCTTTTGAGGCTTCGGAGGCGTTGCGTGACTGCATGACCTCTGATGACGGCTGCGAAGGAGACACTTCGAGACTACACATGGGATCGCTTCGAGGATTTTTAAATATCCAAGATGATAGTTGGACACATCAATGTGCTTCATGATTACTCCTTCATACCTGCTGGACACATAGTGTACTAGCTACATCGTTTTTTCTAGGATACTGAAACGCAATATATCACTGAAGTTTGTCGAGACGATCCGAACGTGGCGCCATTTTGTTATTGACCCGTAAAATTCCCAATTAAAAAAAATATCTGTATCTCCGAAACCGTTGAGGGGTCGAGGGGGGCCGACTACTCAAAATCATATATTAGTTATTGAACTTTCTAGATATGTAAAAATTGTTGGATTATTTTCTAATGATATGTGATTTTACATGGTTTGAAAATACATACTTTGGAGAGTTCGTCTCAGCGAGAAGTTTCCGACATGACTGAAAATGATGGCAAAATTTTACTGAAAATGTTACTTACTTTTCTATTATTTTACGACATTTTGATTCTTTGATACATAAACATTGATTTTGAAAAGATACACTATAGACTGTTTACTGGATACGATTGAAAAATTGCATATTTACTGTCTTTGTAAGAATTTTCAAGTGAATAATTGTCACACCAGAGCGACCTTAAATGGGTAATTTTGATTGGTCGAGCGAATCACGTGATAAGTGTCCAACCTCCTCTGGTGCGGCGCAAGTAGCTGGTGTACTTTCCCGTGAAACATTCAGATTTTACCTTCCGAAGCCGCTGTACGTTACAGGCCCGTGGGGGGTACCCAGGTTAAAGTAAGTAGCTGAAGTTTTTCAAAATGCTGGGACATCTGAAGAGAAGTTCGTATAACAAAGACTGATTTTTTCGGTGTAAACGTTTGGATTCTATTCCTTATCCATGGTAAGTTTAGAAGTTTATAATTCTTGTCAACTTTAAGTAACTTTAGAAGGAATTGGATGATTTTAAAGTAGTCCTTTTACATTTTGAATGGTGGAGAATTGCATGTTGGACTCGACACTCGAAAGTTTTGTTGAAAAGTAAAGCTCAACTAAAAGTATTTTTGTCGAGTTAATAACGTAGTATTTGCTCTAAATGTTCTCTAATAAAAGGACTTGCCTATACTAAGGCAGAAAAGCTGCTTAATAATCCTCAGCAAATTATTTTTCATAAATTATGACTGAGCTATTTGACTTGTGACTTGTGTAGTTGTCAATGTCAGTGATCAAAATACACTTCTCAAATGACTGATGGTATACTTCACTGGCTATTTTTTTAAACATTTTGACTGTCTCATCTAGAAAGTATTTGACGTATTCTTATTTTACTTTCTTACAGTTGTTCTTAAAACACAAGGGAACACCAACACAGCATAAACCATCTAAAGCAAAAATATAGACGAACTCAATTCACTGCATGACATCGAAGGAGACATGAATGTATGGAGATGGACGACTCATGAATTTAAGTTGATGTGAACTCAGTAAAAATCAACAGTTCTTCATTATTGTCATTGAAATAGAACAACTCATTTAGCCGGCAAATGACTATCACTGAGAGAAACAAAGAGTAATTAAATAATACGGTTTTCGTAAGAACGTAAGTATCGCTTCCAAGTTCTTACAAATTGTTCATATTACGAACTCCGACTTTTGTTATTCATTCACAACTTGTCGTTTGTGGTATTACTGATCAATATAGTGAATAAATTGCACAGAAAGAACTGCAAAACAGTGTGTAAAAAGCTAGTGAACTTATGTTAACTGATTGTTGAAATAAATACGTTTGTTTGTCATTTTGTGTACAAGTATTGATAGCAAAAATGTCTTGTGTAGTACTAAATATTGAGACTATTCAGCATTTTAAAACACAATGCCTCAATTTTGAAGCATTTTAATTGATTAAAATCAAAACACAAAACAAATAGTTTATAAAAGTCAAAACAGAAAACAAATAAAGTATATTGTAGATGTTTTGACTTATGTTTAGTGAAAATATAAATACTAAAACTTTCCAAAAAGAGCACAGTTCAGATTTGACGAGCGCTTGCCGATGTCCTCTCGAAGGTAAAATCCCGAATGTTTCACGGAAAAGTGCACCAGCTACTTGCGCCGCACATCGGTCCATGAGGCGCAAAATGTCAAAATTAAAGTTTCTCAGCGTACGGTTAGACGATTGACACTTATCAAGTGTTTATAGAATACGGTAAAGTTTAGTTATTCGAAGAATAAACGAATTTTCACGTTATAATGGCAAAAAATAGGGTCAAAAACGTATTTGTCAAGTGACCGAGTTTCATACCTTGTTTCAATATACACATTGCTGCGGGCGCGTCCCGCAGGGCGTACACAGGGATCCCAACATTATACATTTCTATGCACAGGGAACCCAATATAATACGTATCGCGCGCGCGCTCTACCACAGGAAACCCATCAAAAAAAGACGCGCGCATGCAAATATATATTTTTAATAATTATTAGCCTCAGAAACAATGGTTGGGCTGCCTGTGGTGGTATTTCAAATTACGCTGAAACTGTTACCATTGCTCTCAACCAATCAAATCGCTGAAATTTTTCAGATAGTGGTATAATGTATATAAAAGTAACCTCTCGATCCAGGACCTAAACAATGATTGTGTTAATTGCCGTTTTTGTTGTTGTCCAGCCTACAGAAGGCTTTGGATGGGAAGAAGCAACTGACGCAGTCACACATCAACGAACGTTCTTGCTGAATAAACTCTTTACTCTTTCTTCATTCTTCTTAATTAATTATATTATTGTAAATCCTGTGGTATTGAAAATAAATTGAATTGAATTGAATTTACTGAAAGAACACAATAATTCTTTCTGAGCAATGGTTAAATAAACTTCTTGTTGAAAGCCAATCTTTTGTACATGTTTTTGATGTCAATACCGGCCTCATAGCTCCAGGAAAACTTCAATCAAATATATTTGATCGCAAATTGTACATAACTTGAGTCATCAGACTCGTACCCAGTCGCTTCTCTTAATCGGGATGTGGGCGCGCGATGAATAGTGGGAAGGAAGAAAGCGTTACTTTTTCTCCCTCCTTCCCAAGTGCCTTTGCGCGCTTTCTGGCTACTTTCCTTTCCACAGTAAGCAACGACTCGGTACGAGTCTGTTGAGTCATGTAAGAAGCTTCTCAGTTTTGATTAAAAAAAGGAAGAAACACAAAATATATCCTAGCCCATATACTCGATACATTTGTATTTTTTCCTTCTGATTTCTCTAAAATAAATCATCGATTTTGTTGAACACATTTTTCCTTTCTTTAATAACAGAGTTTCTCTTTTGATGAGATTTCTTCAGACTCTTCTTCTTCTTCCATCCCTTTAAAGAAATTGCAAGTTCCGTCTGGGGTTCCTGCATTGCAAATATCAAACCATCGGCCATAGTTGTCTTTTTCTGTATCGTTGACTCGAAGAAGTTCTACATGCAAACGATGATATCATCGTGTTTGTTCAACACTTCTTTCCTTTCTTAACAGAGGTTTTCTTTTGATGAGATCTATTGAATGTTTTGGTAGGTGGTGGTGATGGTACATCATCTTCGTTTTCGCTTTCTCAAACCATCGGCCATAGTTCTCTTTTTCAACAAACAATGATATTTCCATTTTGGAAATATGCTTCTCAAACTCATTAATAATTCATTAGCTCAATAACCAATCAGCTCTCACGATTCGAGTCAGGTGGATGTATCTTGATACCGGAGGAAGAACTGATCAAGACACTGATCAAGACACTGAAATTATTGTATATTTACCATTATGTTACTTACCTTTAACTTAGTAGACTTACTACCTCTTACTTATCATGAAAAAAAATCTAGTGATAAATCATCAACCAGAGTTGAATCAGTGACCCCTCGCACATTACGCTCACTACTTATCCATTAGACTACCCGACTGCTTGTTCGATTTTGAAGCTCTTTTTAACAAACATAATACTTGCGAGGTGACTCATTAGGCCAAGACACAAAAGCAATTATTATGTTCTTTTCTCAGGAGACTCAAGAACAATTCAGATAATCATTCATTATTAATGAGTTTGAGAAGCAATATCAAAAACTCGTGCGCATGCTTCGTGTTTCATCAGGGGATTCAAATCATCAGGCTATGTAAACACGGGAAACGTTTTCTATTTGTTAAATATTATTATTAAGGGGACTTCGTGTGCTATTATACAACACCTGCTCTATGGGCGAATCTTGAAAAAAAAAGAAAAAAAAGGTAAACTGTTCTAATGTCCTGGCGCAGTAATGACCTGTCAGGCGAGTGATTAGAAAAGAATACCGAGATGTGTGTATCATCAAATAATTACATCAAAGGAAAGTGAAACCAATGACCGAAACGTAGCGGCGAGAAAGAATGATAAGTTATTCGCCTAAACGTATCCTCGTCGTCGAAGTTTTTATTGCAGCCTGCGCACGAGTTATAAATGGCATTCTAAAACTCATTAATAATTCATGAGCTATTAGGCCAATGGGAGCTGACCATTTGGTCAGGTGCATGGACCTTTATACCCCCATACAGACCTGCCAGGTTTTAGTTATAGAACTGATTAATAAAACATGAGTGTTCTATCACTTTTAGGTATAACACTCATGCATGCATAGAACACTCATGTTTCATTAATCAGTTCTAAAACTGACTACCTGAAACACAGGCCTGTAGAGTGCAGTCCATATGTCCGTGAAACAGTACTAACTAATTAGTACTAAATAGCACTGATGAAACAATAGAAAACAATAGAAATAACACTATTTAGTACTATTTAGTAATAGTATTATTTCACGGACATATGGACTGCACTCTATGCAAAGGTCTCAGTTTTAGTATCGCATCACTGACCTTCACATAGGCAATTTTGGAATGTAATATTATTAGGTTCCTACTGACACCTACAATTAAGAAATATAAAACAGTTTTCCGTTTTATATACTCTGATCTAAACACGCGGGATGTTGGGTGAACACGACAGAAGCGTAGGAAACCACGACGCGAAGCGGAGCTTCTCCAGCTTCTTCCAGCTTCTCAAGTGTTCTCCCAACATCCCGCGTGTTTAGATCAGAGTATATAAAATGGAAAACTGTTTTATATTTCTTTTATAAAATAACTACAATGATTTCTTTTTACGCGAGATTCTACTGATCAAATTTGCAATTCTCCTGAAAAGCATCAGAAATCGCCCATCGTCCAATCAAATCTCGCGAAAGAAATCAAAATGGCAAGCGACTCGACAACTTTTATCTGTGCCGTTTCGCCGTTTAATAAGTGTTTTGACAGGAAAAACGTTTTGAAGAATGCTATTTTCTGTCAGAAAATTAAAGAAGAATGTTTCTTACGAATGAATGCTTCCTTTATCAGTTTGTGTATCCTGTAAATACGAAAAACGAAGAAAAGCTGAGCTAATGAAGACGAATCGCCAACTTTTTGCGGAAATATTAGACAACTAGATGAATGAGCACGCAGTCAGGTAGCCAAATATCCACAGTTTTTGTCGTATTTTAAAATCTTTTCAGCGTTTTTCTCGACAAGAATGTATACACGATGGACGTTTTTGAGACATTTGACAATATTTTTTCTCTTTGACATATTTTACTAGAGATATTGTCCGGCGAACAGCTTGTCAATTTGTAATTGTAGCTACAAGAATCGCTCTGTTTTGTGAGTAAGTTTATATTAAATACGGCTATCGTTGCTTGGTATTTTCAGTCGTTAAAGTAACTGACTTGACAAACTATAGAACGGTTAGTATGTGAATGAGAAAACTGAGCAGTTAGATTATTTAGTTCTCTTCGTTTACATTGTGATTTGTCGACAAAAGTAGACGATTCGTCGCCAGTTTTTGGTGTATTTAAAAAAACTCAATTCTTGCAAGTTTTCAGTTTCAAAACAGCATAATCACATCTAGATAGAACTTGAACTTGAGAAAACAAGAAAAACTAATTATATGGCTTTCGTTAAATAAAACATGTTTAACAGCAGAAAAACAAATATTTGGTGTCGATCAAATCCACTGCATCGCTTCAAGGTCGTTCAAGGTCATGACGTAGCGTGTTTATATAATCTCATCTAAAACGGTGTGTTGACCAATGAGAGCGCGCGTTATATCTAAATTATTTTATAATACCTCTTTCAAATGTGGGACGAATTGTGGTGTTCAGTGCGCATGATCGCAGTGTCACAGACATCTCTTACTTACAAATTTGTGATTTTCTTTAACCTTAATTTTCCATCGGAAATTATTAAATATCAGTTTAAATGAATGTTGGGTTTTAGAAGTCGTTTAGAAAACTCGATGCCGTGTTGTATCGGGTATCCACCGATACAACACGGCCTCTCGTTTTCTAAACTTCACCTATACATTTTCTCAAGTCTTGTTTGTTATTTTAGGTGTATTCAAATTCAGCCAATCAACGATGAATTCAACAAACACAAGTCTTCCAGCGCTGTCAATCAAAGGTTAGTATACAGTACGAGTATTTTTATTGCAGGTCTTGTAGATTCACCGATTATTTCCAATCTTACAGGGACATTGAACATTGTAATATAATTAACAATTAGTCACCAAAGGGGAGGTGAATATCGGTGAATAATAACCGAGACGAAGTCGAGGTTATTATCACTGCTATTCACTGAGCCTGAGGTGACTAATTGTTTTAGTAGAATTACACAGGTAATTATTTGAAAAAATAAAAATAAATAAGCATTTTAAGGAAAAGAAATTTTTATTTCATATATCAAAAGCTGGCAGCCATTTTGTCAAAATGCTGTAGGTAACTATCGAGAAATAGTCCGAAGTTCTCGACCAATCAGCGCGCTTGATTTTCTATAATCACCTGTGTAATTCTACTAAAGTTTAAATTTATCATCTATAGTTGTCATTGTATGTAGTATTCTAATCACATCATATCTATAGTTGTAATTATATGCATGTATATATCTTAGATTTTAAGAATGCCACATGGTGTCATCTGTCACGTGAGATTATTATTATTTATTATGTGTCTTATTTTAAATCATTGTTTGTTCACAATAACTATTGTCTCAGAATAATACAGGATGTATCTTATATGCGAACTCAGACATTCAAGCAAGCAGTTGGCTTGTAATTTGTTTTTTCGCATCTGTCAATCAACATAAAAAAATGTAAACCAAATATGATTTTGAGCTAAATTATGGATCATTTGGTCGAAAAATGTATTTAGTTTTGAATTTGTTTGAGTTTTGAATTTGATTGACAGAAGCGAAAAACCAAGTTCCAGCCGACTGTTTGAATGTCTGAGTTCGCATAATACTGAGAACCGCAGTAAAATCGTACTTCGTGAATCTTTATGAAATTGTACTACAATTGACTGACTTGCGATAATTAGTGCTGTAGGTATATGGAAATATGTACTAGGATTAAATAAACTATAAAAAGTAAAGTTTGTTAGAATGCCTTCCAGTAAAATGACAATGACAAAAGCAAAAAGTGATCATACTTCTTGATGTACATAATTTCACATACCTTTCTAGCGAATATTATGCCAGTCATGTACGTGTTTATCGATAGCCTTCTAAAATGCTTGTGCTCTATATCTTACTAAACTAAACTGTACTTTCCTCAGACTCTAACTTGACTGATGGTGTTTATATGGACGTCATTGGCCTGGGAATGAAGGTGGGCATGACCATCGCCTATGTTGTGACGTTTCTAGTTGGCTTATTTGGTAATGCAATTGGTATGTACGTGGTATATAAACGTACATGTATTGCAAGTGTTACCAACCTTTTTATTGCTAACATGGCATTGGCTGACTTACTGGTAACTCTACTTGCAATGCCAACGAGTGTTGTTCATTTATACATTGGAAACAAGTGGATTGGAGGTCTTTTGGGAACTTTTACCTGTAAACTAACTCATTTTTCACTCTACGTATCATTGGCAGCCTCAGTGTTTACCGTTGTGTTCATCTCAATCGAACGCTATGTGGCCATCTTCTTCCCACTGAGAGGAGACACTCTCAAAAGTCCCAAGATAATCACCGGTTTGATTTGGGTCTTGTCGTTCTGTTTTGCTTCACCAGTTCTCATCATGTTCACTACCGAGCAATATTATGACGGCAACTATTACTGTCTGACCGAGTGGCCAGGAGGAGACCCCGCCACAATTTATGAAGTATTAAAGAGATTTTTCCTGACCAGTTTCGTCATCCTGTACATCTGCCCCATCCTGTTTCTTGGATGTGTTTATTCTCTCATCTCCTTCAAACTCTGTGTTCGAACATCGCCAGAGAACACGCCTGACAATCACCGTGCCGGAGTCCGCAATTCAAGGAAGAAAGTCGTGAAGCTTCTAATTGTGATCGTAGTGGTGTTTAGTGTCTGCTGGTTTCCTGCTCACGTCATGCACTATCTAATTGTGTATGAATTGCAAGTGTACGTCCAAATACAAGATGTTGCTCTTGTTTCGTTCTGGCTTTGTCAGGCAAACAGCAGCATTAATCCTTGCCTGTACGTTCTTCTCAATGAAAGCTTTAGGCAAGACTTTGGAAAAGTTGTGATGAACATCATAAAGAAAGCAAGAAAAGGATTTCGTTTCGATTCCTCTTCTTGCACGCGAAGACGACATGGTCACAGACACAGGTCGAACAGTTCTTCTGCCAGCCAGACACAACAGCGAAGGCTATCATTTATGCAACTTCTCCAAGCGGTAAGAGGAACGTTTAGCTCGTCATCAGCAAGGTTAACAGCAGAAACAAAACTGACACGGAACAGTCTAACAGTTATGAATCATGGAAGGATTGCAGCTGATACAAGGTTTTAAGATCATTGAGTAATGAACACTACTAATTTCTAAGTATGTAAAAAATGTAATGTTTTGTAGTTTGTAGATATGCTCACTCGGGGTAGTACGCGATTCAACAACTTTATTCAGTCATCAAATCATATGTACTATTTATGCGGCTCGGTTATGTATCTACCGATACAAAAGGGATTTGAATATTACTATTGATGGCTTTCCGTGTGGATATAGAGAATACTTCATGGAAAATGCGCGCGTACGGTTTTTATTCACGAGTGATAACTGTTACAACGTCCAAACCTTATATCTGATTCAAAATCAGTGGCTGTTATTAATACTCGGTCATTGAACACAAACGGTTATAAGCTCAAGGACTACAACATAGAGTCAGATTTTGACCATATTGCCATAACAGAATCCTGGCTTCCAAATGGTGATATCGTAGCAAACCACATCATCAGGAATACTTGCCCTACTGGTTATAAAATGGTGCACCAGCCGCGACTTTCTGATCAACGCGGAGGAGGGGTTGCCATAATGTTTAAAAAAGAATTAACTTTAGGATCGACTGCATCACCATCTGACCTTACGTTTGTATCTTTTGAATACATGGAGCGACTACTTTTAAAATTGGAAACAAAATGGAAAAGACTTATTATTGTCTACCGCCCTCCACCTTCTGGTTTAAATGGACTTACTGTGCCTCAGTTTCTCGCCGAGTTCACAACATTTCTTGAGCGTTTGGTTGCACTACCAGGAGAGGTCCTAATCGTGGGTGATTTCAACTTCCACATCGATGATGCTTCAAACACCTATGCATTCCTGCAGCTACTTGATGTCTTTTATCTAACACAGCGTGTTAGCCAGTCTACCCACAAATATAATCTGGACATAACCTTGACCTTGTCATCATTGGCCAAGAGGGGAAACATCTTAGTACATCCAGCTTGGATATCTGACCATAGTTTATTGGAATTTAAACTCGCAGTGCCCAAACCACCTCCTCAACTGAAAACTGTAACTGTTCGCAACTGGAAATCCGTCCGAAGATGTCGCACCAGCTGTCTCCTGCACATTGGCTAGTTTCTCTACTGTGACCGCGAAGGAAATTGAGGCTGTCATACGCAAGACCAATAATAATAATAAGAATAAGAAGAATAAGAAGAATAAGAAGAATAAGAAGAATAAGAAGAATAAGAAGAATAAGAAGAATAAGAAGAATAAGAAGAATAAGAAGAATAAGAAGAATAAGAAGAATAAGAAGAATAAGAAGAATAAGAAGAATAAGAAGAATAAGAAGAATAAGAATAATAAGAATAATAAGAATAAGAATAAGAATAAGAACTATGATATATATATAGAAATGAAAACTGATGGAGAATATACAGAACAAATGTTCGGAAAAAATCAGACGCCTCGAGCGGGATTCGAACCCACGACACCCCGATTTCATGACAGGTGCTCTACCCACTGAGCTACCGAGGCAACTACAGTAGCGTGGAGTTCAAATTAGCTCAAAGACGCTGATTTTAACCGAACATTTGCTCCCAGGCCTCACGGAACTGGGAATTGCTTCTGTAATGACGTACGAACCGCATCACGCAGTCACAGTAGTCATAGTAATGTACATTAATGGCTTAACTGCATCGCGCAGTCACATTAAATCAGAATAACTGATATCAGATATATACTTAAGAAACCTAATCTGAACACTGAAGAACTGTGTAACTACAGGCCAATCACTAACTTGTCGTACGTGTCAAAACTGATTGAGAAGGTTGTCGCAAAGCAGATCACTGATTATACAACCGCAAATCGGTTGGACGAAACTATGCAATCGGCACATCGGCAAAAGCACTCTACAGAGACAGCTTACGTATCCACAACGATATCCTTTGGGCGCTCGACAATAATAAGTCGGTCTTATTTGTCTCACTTGATTTATCCGCGGCGTTTGATACCATCGACCACAATATTCTCCTTTGTCGTCTAGATAACCGCCTTGGAATCACTGATAACTGTCTTAACTGGATTAGCTCATATCTAGAGGACAGAACACTAAGAGTTGTTATTGATGGTACAACGTTAGAAGTAAAACACCTGAAGTTTGGCGTGCCGCATCGCAAGAAAGCATAATGTCAAGATTCATATATACGCATTTCACAAAGGAATTTCTTCCTTGGTCAAGACTCAAATGGAATGCCTACTTGCTGAAATTCGTGTATGAATGTCAGCAAGTAGGCTAAAATTAAACGATGACAAGACTGAAATTATTGTCTTAGCTGGCCATCGCCGTAGTCTTAATGTTTCGCAGTTATCTCCCCTAATGGTTGGAAAGGAACCTGTCAATATTAAACCAGCTCTATTCGCATTTTAGGATGTGATCTCGACAGTAATATGACTTTAAGAACTGTCTCTTTAAGTTAAAGATCATGTATAATGTCCGACGTTGTATCATCGTGGATGCTGCCAAGGTACATCTAAGCCATCACTCGAACTCAGAAATATGATCACATCACCCCGGTCATGAAAGATCTCCACTGGCTGCCCATCAAATCAAGAATTGAATATAAAATTCTTGTTATGGTGCACAAGTACCTTCATAGATCCACATCAGTGTATCTTCCTGAGAGAGAGGAGACCAGACAAAGGCACGAGAGCGGATGATAGCAACGATCTCCTAATTCCAAGAATCAAAAGGAGTACTTTTGGTGGAAGGACATTTAAATATGCTGCCCCAAAATTATGGAACTTACTTCCAAAGTATTTGAAGAACACTACCGAACTTAATCAATTTAAGAAAGAATTAAAAACATATCTCTTCAGAACAGCATATAATTAGATAATTTTATTGTATTTATTTAGTTATTTTACTGTTTTAGACATACACATATATATTTTATAATTTTAGCTAGTTTTTATTTATATTTCTTTCTTATTTTACATTGATTGTAAAGCGCCATGGGGTTTTAGATATGGCGCTATATAAATTTAGTTATCAGAAAACGAACGAGCGAGTCCTCGAGCGAGTGAATAAAAACTGTACAAAGCATTTTCCATGCTGTATTGTGTTTATTATATACTACGTGATCTATTTCTCCGATACAACACGGACGCGAATGCTGGCAATGGCTTCTAAACCTCCATCCCAATTTACCTTGATTTAAAACAGTATTACGTGAAATCTAAGCTAATAACACAAGAAAATTACTGAAGAAATATAAAACGAGCGCGCATGCTATTTGCAGATTTATAGCACGCGGGGACTGCGAAGTGCTTCTCAACACTTCTAGAGTGTTCTGATCAGTCCCCAAGTGCTATGAATCTGCACATATAGACTAATAGCACAGCGGGCAAGTTTTCTATTTCTTTTATAAAATACAATTATGATTCTAAGGCAAGTTTTCAATTTTGTTCGTTACAAAAATGTTTGAATATCTGCGCGCGCGTGCTGTGTGCTCTCATAAAGCACGCGGAATACACATCCTTTGGCCAATCAGAGCGCGCGTTATGTTATAGTTATTTTATAAAGAACTTTCTTGTAAAGATACTTTTGACGTCACTGTCAGGATACACCTCAAGTGATCCCACATTGGAGAGAGCTTTTGTATTCGTAAGTAGGAAGCCGTAAGGATGATTACAACTTGCCGTCAGTGCTATGCAGAGGTCAATGATACGACCTGTGTCTATGTCACTGATATAGAACTGATGAATAAAACATTAGTGCTGTATCAGTGATGCGATGACACTGATGTTTTATTCATCAACAGTTATTTGTTAACAACTTTATTGAGATACTAGTCGTTTCTGATAGAAAGTGAGGTGCTGCGAGTTGCACACTGCCGTACATGTAGCTTTTAATTGACTGTTAATGCATACATGTGGCTTTGTCCCTTGTCAGCGAGGCGCATTAACTGGTAAAATAAAATAATAAAAATACAGTATGGTGTTGCAGTAAATGCTAACACCATAACAATCTGGTCATAGACAGAGAGCTAGACTTTCAGCAGTCAGTGATCACTTTTATTCTCACCATTGCATAAAGTTTGTACTGATATGCAGTAATTAATACAAATATGGATGGATTCAATGAAATGTTAAATAACTATTTACTGGCCAGATATCAGGAAAAATGTCAAAGCCTCATAGTACATTTGTAGAAGATAATGTTGTGTTGGATCCAGTAAATTTATAGTACATGTATGTTATAGTGTTCTGGGATAAAGTCATAGAGATTTTAACAAGTAATACATTGCAGACTAACAGAAGTAGGTAAAGCAGTACAGTACTGAAGACTGAGTCCAATAAATAGGTTTCAGTGTCCTTGTAAGTGATGATTTATCAATCCTTGACAAGTTTCCTGTCCTCCATGCTTCAAAGTGTTCAAATATAATACTTGAAAGAGACCAGGTAGATGTATATTGATGAAGTAGATTAATGTATATTTATTAAGTAGATTAAAGATAAAAAAGATTAAAGTACACCAGGATGGGTCGTTCAGTTGAACAAATGTAATTTGATTCAGTAGTTGCCTCAATACCATTGACAATGGGCGATTGGTTTGGCGAAGACCAACCAGCTCGATCAAGCAGATAGGTCAGCGCCGGACAGCGTCTCTGTATCTGGGATACTGTGTCTTCCAAAAGTATTCAAGTACATGCTGTCTCCTTCCAGTCCTTCGGTCAATTATCTGATCGACTGTAGAAGTACTCCATTGCGACTGAGCACACAACAGCGCTGAAAAACTCATAAAACAACATTGTCTTCCCCTTGAAATGTCACTAAATTGTTCATGACCCTGACGAATGCTTCCAACAATGAATAAAGTTGCATTTGACGTAATAGATTTGTAGAAAACAAACACTTTCCTGGCTTGAACCAGCGAAAAATAAACGATTCTCTAACCAGTATAAGTCATATCGATTGAGTTTGCGCTGATCAAAAGTACCGTTGGCTCACAAAAATCATCTCCACAAATAAATAACGTCCGTGAAATGTAGTCGAGATTCTCGTTGCATCCACATAAGTGCCCAGATCCCACACGACCACATATGACACAGGAACTCCGTCACGATCAGTTTCGCTTACGTTTGATTTACCCTATTTAGTGGTTTCCTTTATTTTTCGTTTTCCATTACTACGTCTAAGTCTACTCCAATGGTAGTCTGAAAGGGCGTCTCATGCCCTGGCTAGTCAGATTACTGACGCTCAGGCTGCTATCCCTTGGGTGCGTTCTCTCATATCAAACTTATGTTATACAAAAGGTCATTGTTTCACATATGGAGATGAGGCCACGGCGGTCTATCAATAAAAACAGCATGATTTTGATGCATTTTTGCTTTTTACTGCATTGTTAAAATAAAAACCAAAAACCTACCATCGAAAAATAAACGACGAATATGTAAGGAATGAATCAGCTAGCAATTCAAGCAAAAATAAATATATTTGACCGTGGCATTTTCCGTTTCTTCAAAGTCAATCGAACTGAAATCTCTGAAGAGATATAGGAGAGCGTGACATACGCTGCACACAAAATCCCTCTGAATCGCTTGGGAATTGTGTCAATCAAAAACCTACCGCCGGATTCTAATGCTCTGTAATTGTACGCGCATTTTGATATAAAATACATGTATATTAAACTTAATTAAGCTGTGGCAAAATGAAATCTAAAACTCTTTGTTTGGTAATTGTGAACATCATATTGGTGCTCTGTATCCCGGTATGTATGTAGAAGCTACATAGGCCGGCGAATTCGCAAATAAATTATGGCTCGGAAAGGACGTTTTTTTTAAAGGCAATTTCCAATATTTACACGCACGAGATCAATAAGTTAGTTCGAATTTGTGATATATTTTCCCGTTGAGGAAACATATGCAGCTTTTCCATCCTCTCTTATATTTTAGCTACCTGATTTACAAATTGTCAAAGGAAAAATATGAATTCAGAAATGATAAACCAGTCACGTACGAATCTGCTTTATTTAGCGGTCATAGTGAACAAATTGCTGGATCAATCGGGCCTCAAACGTGCATTAGTAAACAAAGCATTAACAAAAAACGTTGTCCGCGTGATACTGGATCCCAACAGGAGCAAATGTTCATTGATGCAGGACATAAGTTTGATATGCGTAATTTCCGTTTCACTTTCGTAGTTTTTGGCTATGTTCCTTTATCCTCGGTATTCAATCCTCTTCGACCACCTAAGGGCTGGCAGCCTATGGATATATATAGATAATTTGATAGAGACTACAGAGAAGTGGTTTTCTGGA
>JAUJYZ010001451.1:545000-547500 GCA_033675265.1 Actinostola sp. cb2023 | reverse complement strand
TTTTAACTTTTACATATATATATATATATATAGATAGACTGGGAGCAGATGATAGATAGCTCAAAAGCGTCACAAAATGATTTTTTTTGAAAATGCAAAATATAGATAATTCGTTGATGTAAAATTGTAGACAATAACGAAGAACATCAGAATCGATATTTTTAGATTATTATTATTAAAATAACATCCATTATCTTGGCCATCAATGGAATAATCCGATGTGGCCTGGTAACGAGTCTAAACACATCTTATTCTATTTGTGAAAAACTGCTATAAATAGATAGCATGATCATAAAATATTAGTGTTAAATACGAGAATTAAGGTAATTCCCTTGTTTTTAGCATAGCACGATAGATTGCGCACGATTCTGAAGCTCGCGCGAGCTTGCGCACATTGATAGATAGATAGATAAATCGTTAAATATTTAGATATATAGATAGTTTTTTAAAAGAAATAGAAAGACGATAATGGTGGCCCCCATTTTTTTGAGTTAGATAATAATCGGTGCTGCGTATTATATATCGAAATATGAAGGAACGTTTATTGATAATAGATAGATAGATTTAGATGAGATAGAGTTAAGATTACGATTTCTGGACGCACATAGATACATAGATAGATAGATAGATTCGTTAATATTTCAACAATAGATAGTCATTCAATAGATTTGATTGATTTAGTAGAAGTAAACTTATAATTATATGTAGATCTATGTTGTAAGGAAGTTCTTTGGATAGAGATAGAAAGATAGATAGATATTATAGATAGATAGATGCTACCACATTTGGCTATACACCTATAAATTGATATATTTGAAGAGCATCTAGCGCGATAAATAGAGAATGGTAGACCCCCTCTTTTTATTGCAGGTTTTAAATGTCCATTACATAATTAATGTCCATGCAAAGATTCAGAACAAAGTTATTGATAAAAAATAGATAGAGGAATAGATATAAGAGATAGATAAAGATTTTGACTGACTACGTAGATGTATATGCAAATAGATGGCCTTTGTGTCGACAAATAATTCAGGAAACTAGATAGGGTAACAGAAAAATAAAAGATAACCAGATAAGATAGATTTTATAGCCATAGATAGATATATAGAATGGATAGATAGATTGCTCCCAAGATAGATAGATATATAGAAGATAGATGTAGAAATCCTAGATTGATAGTAGATGGCATTAATAGATAGAAGATTTGAAAGACAAATGATGTTTAGATTGTATTTTTTAGATAGATACAGATAGCATAGATAGATTTGATAGATATATAGATACTGAAGTATAATAGATAGATAGATAGAGAGGAACGATAGATAGATAGATAGAATGGACTTTATATTTAGATAGATAGATAGATTTTCTAGATAGCATAGATAGATTTTTAGATAAATAGATAGATATGATAGATAGATCGAACAAAAGATAGATACCTATCTTTCATTGAAAACTTCCGCAATAATAGATACAAACCAAAACGATAATTCTGGCCGAATTGACACTAAATATGTTTTTCTCTATATCTCTACTTATTCTAGCAGCACCACGATTTTATATCGACTCTATTATAAAGACGAAATAGAGTGAGACAGCCGTGTACAGCTCTACATATGTGACGGGGGACATGCTAATTTCATACAGTCCTTCCTAATTTGCATATCCAGATTTCACTGTAAATACATATTTTATAGTTATGTTTTTTTTGCTTACTAGATAGATAATTTTATAGATAGATAGATAGAAGATAGATAGCTAAATAGATTGTCATAGATAGATAGATAGACAGATAGATATCATAGATGATAGATTCAAACGTTCCACATAAGTTGACTTTGAGATAGATCATAGATAGATAGTAGATATGTAGATTAGATAGTAATTAGTCATAGTTATAGTAATGCGCACTTGATCATTTAGATAGAAAGTGCGCAATATAAATAGATAATTATTATTATTATTAGATACAGTCATTTGCAAAAATTAGAGACGAAATATCAATATATCAATATATCGGGTGCATTATGGGTAATTAAGTAATACTATTTTGAGTTTCCTAACTTATTAAATGAAGCAAAATTTACAAACAACAAACGTAAGACTAAAATAACCATTATACTAAATATTTCTACCAACTTTGCTGGCGTTATAGATTTTAAGGGGAATTTTCGATTATTTAATTACCCATAATGCACCCGATATATTGATATATTGATATTTCGTAGCGGCCAGAATTTTTGCAAATCACTGTACATCTCGATCGATCGATAGACAGAGATTGATTGATAGATAGATAGATAGATAGATAGATAGATAGATAGATAGAGATAGATAGATAGATAGATAGATAGATAGATAGATAGAGATAGATAGATAGATAGATAGATAGATAGATATGATAGATAGATAGATAGATAGATAGATAGATAGATAGATAGATAGATAGATAGATAGATAGATAGATAGATAGATAGATAGATAGATAGATAGATAGATA